>VYZP01074214.1:0-13712 GCA_013400635.1 Hypocryptadius cinnamomeus | reverse complement strand
AAAAAAAAAAAAAAAAAAAAAAAAAAGTGACTGGCACAAAGTTACTTAAGTTGTTGGCAGAGTTCTGAATAGGATGATGCAGAGCTTGTGAGCCTGGTCCTGCATTATAATGGTCTTTGGTTGGACAATGAGAGATTCCACACATCCTTTCAGTAGATGCTTTTTTTTAATATCTCAGCCTTTGTCCAACCTCCAAATGACAGCTGCAAAGAGAAAACTTTCTTAACTGTGCACAGTGGGGGAGATTTGTAAAAGTTTGATGGGCAAAATTTTCAAAAGCACTTAAACCTACATGAAAGGTAATGAAATTTAGACTCCTACATTGCTTATGAACATACCAGCTGAAAAAAAAAAAAACAATTCAAACAACTGCAGAGTTTCAAACAACTGCAGTCTGCACTGAGAAAAGTACACAAGGACCCACTTTTCAAAGGCACTTGGAGAGCTGCAGCTGCCACAATCACAGCTCCAGGCAGATTTTCAGAGCCCTAACAGCCAGTGTGCTGAGGTCTTTTGTAAGACACTGGTCATGTGTTCTACATATCTAAATGGACCACTTTGGAAAATCTAATGCAACAGGGGATTCTGTGAGGTTCCATGGGAGATGATCTGGTGATGGGAGCCAGAAAATGCTGGTGCAGATGCTGAGGCTGGCCCAGCCATCACCTCGGAGAGCAGGAGCAACCTGCTGCACCAGGGTGGGCAGCCCATGCAGCACCCCCCACACCAGGCACCTCCAACATTCAGGGAACATGGGGGTGATGGGAAATGATCTCCTTGGAGCATGGCTCTTTGCCAGGGGTGTCATGGTTGCTTGTGTGACTTTCCTTCATATCAGCCTCTTCCCAACTCAGAGGAGATGGATAAACTCGCATCCACGGTCAAGAGTCAGGAGAGGAGTCTCTGTGCCCAGGGTTTTGCTGTTTCCTGATAACTGGATTACTGGGGCTAGGAACCAGTGAACCAGGGATTACTCACTGCTGAGCTTGTGAAGCACAACATCCGCTGATTTAGTAAGTATTCTCCTGCAAACTCTTCATCTCCCAGAGGGAACGAAGCAGTGTAAGGCATCCTGCCTATAATCTCTTCAAGCAAATTCTTCATTTTTATTGCTGTCACCCCTACGAGCCCAAATAGTGCTCTGTGTTCACCACTCTGTTTCAGTCACCAAAGTTAACAGAAATGGTTCACAAAAGGGTGATTTTCTAACCCATTTCATTCCAGGGATCAGATTTATATCAGGGCTTTACAGAGAGTAAATTACATAAACTTTTTATTTTCTTGAGCAAAGATCTTTACTCAGACCTGCATGACTGGAGGTCAGAGGGGCTGGGGAAGGAACTGAATATAATTCACAGTGTAAAAGTCCCCTGAGTAGACATGATGTGCTGGTTTCTTGCATATGTAAAAATGAAAATGAAGCATTGTTGGGTTTCCTCCATCCTGCAGCCTTGCTGACGCACAGCCTACAGTGCAAATGAAGATGCAGGCCATACAATGTGAAGTGCTCCCACTGTGCCTTTGAAAATAGCTTGTTCATTCTAAATTAGGCAACTCCTTCAGTGTGTTTTTAGCTTCACAAATCCCTTACTTACTCCCAGCATTTCATCATGACACACAGCCATCAAAAACTGACACAGCTGGAAGGGATGTCTGAACTGCCTAACACACTGGATGTGTGCTCATGGAGAAGGAAGTCTTTGAAGGAGACACATGCAGATATATGTTTACAGGAATCTTCTGCCAGGCTTGAGCAGTAACACAGCCATAACAGCATCTGAAAGTGCCGTAAGTGAGAAAGTAAAGGCTGCATGGTGGGCCAGCAGGAGCAAGGAAGCAGCCTCTACCTGGTAAATGAGGGATGAAAAGGGACTTGAGAATGCAGAGAGCTGCCTGTGTGAGCCACTTTCAAGGAGGGCACATTTGGAAAAGATGCACAGAGTGTTGATGTGAGCCCAATGCAAGGAAAAGGATCTTGGCAATCTTTCAAGAAGCAACAATGCATTTTTTGAGAGCACAGAATGCTGTAACAGGCAAGATACGGGCAAGAAATCTTAGCTAAAAAAGAGGTAGGACAAGTTTTATTTCACATACTTTATACAAATACACACCTTTCCACACCCACACCCTGCAAGACAGAAAGACCTGGGGATGCAGGGAGAGCAACAAGTAGGAAGCAGGACTGAGTGAAAAGCAGTCAAGAAAAGTGCTGCCACCTTGGTGCAGAGAAAACACTAACATCTCTTTTAACCATGTGGAGCTCATGATGGCAGCAAATAATTCCCAAGGAAATGTTGCAGGATGAGATCCCCATCCTGATAGATGGAGGCAAAGTCATTGAATGAAAGTTGTCTGCATGGAAAGAAGACATAAGTTTGTGGATAAGGACAGCTCAGAGGGGCAAGTAAGAGTACAAAGGAAAGATCATCCCACAAACAGCTGAGGGGAGACAAAAAGAAACCATCAAAGATCCTGCAGAAGGGAAAAGACATGCAGAAAAAGAAGGCAGATGAGAAAAGCAGGGGAAGCCAAGATTTTGGGTTCAATGTATAATCAAATACATCATCCTAAGTAACATGTCCAAGTCAGGTGTAGCTAGTAGCACAATTTGGGCTACAGGAATCTTAAAGAATTATAGACTTTTGTGCACAAAACTTCAGTGCTGTGGAAGAGATGAAGCCAGATTAAAAGTTTGGGCTGGAGCTGTAAAAGAAGATGCTCTTTTTCCATGCATCTGTTTTCCAAGCTAAAGGGGGAATAAAAGGATCTGGGTGCAAGAAGGTTGGGGACACCAGCATTAGAAGAGCACAAAATGTGCATATAACTTATGCTTGTCCTGAGTTTCTGCTAATTCTTCCTGAAGGGCACCTTAAACTGGGCACTTTATAGCAGGGCACTTCGGTCAAACACTCCTGGAAAGCCCTCCTGCTCTTGGCCATCAGCAGAGCCAGAACTTCCCTGCAGCTGCTGGCCCTTAGCAGGGATGTGGAAGCATTTCCCTGGCAAGATAGCTGAGAAGAGCAGAGCATGGGGTGGCATACACACTGTAAAACAGGTGATGAAACACCACACTCAATGTTACCAATCCTTCCTACTAACACCTTTTTTTCAGGACCTCCTGCCAGACAGCACTGAACTCCACTGGGACCATTAGGAGGTACCTCAGACTTTATTTGCTTGGTGAAACTCTCTGGGCAGAGTCAGCCTGAGAGTTTGTTCAAACACTTAACTCTGGCAAGGCCAGGCACAAATACCAAAGGCCAGAAGGTCTATGTTGACACTTAGAATTGTGAGCATCAGCCCTGTGTCCATGAGGATCTCAGCTGTGTCCCTTCACAGGAAATCTAGGTGCCAATTTAACAAGACTAAATCTTCGTTCCTGACCCCTGGCTTGACAGAAGTATCATTTAGGATGTGCCAGCCCTTCCTTGGGCTGAGCAATGTTGATGGATTCACACCCAGTTTCACTCCCTTCCTTCCCTGCATCATCCCAGTATCCTTCTTGGGCTCCTGGGGTAGTAACATGTTTTTCTTTCAATGTTGTTACTGACAAGCAGCTGGTGGAATAAATTATTGCTGAATGCATGCTGTTCTTTTCCTTTTATAAGGTAAGATGCACTTTCTTTTTTCCATCTTGATTGTCATGGGAAAGTACAATTCCCCACCTAAGAGAAAAACACAAAAATGGAAATATTGTTATTATTAATAAGAAGAATTGTACTCTGGGAGATTGGAACAACTGAAACAACTCAGTGTCAAATATGTATTTCAGAGACGAAAAATATGTTGAAACCCATCATCAACAAGGCTGTTAAAGCTTTTTTCTAAACAAATGGTTCCAAAGCTTTCTGGCATAACTCACCAAGAAATGTGCTGGAGAAACACAGCAAGGTAATATTACCATTTACCGTCTTCATATTGTACTTGAGGGATGTTTCAAGAAGAAAATCATGCAATATAGAGTCATGCAGTAATGATAATTCTAAACAAATCGGTTTTGTCTATATCTGGTATCTGATTTGTTTTCTATTTTCTTCTGTGACATGAGAAAGAGAGGAAATTTCAAATACTTAAGGGCAGTGATTTGCCTCCTAAGATACAAGGGGAAGCGGCTGCAGTTGTGACAAGCAAAAGGCCCCGAGCCCCTCGGCGCATCCCCGCAGAATGCTCCAGCGGCTTCTCGGGGGCAGGGGCACTCCCTGGACCCTTACAGAAGCTCTGAGGGCACTTTTGCTTGAGCGAGTCTTCTGTGCTTTATCGGGGCCGGTGGGATCCGCTCCACCGCCCCTTCCCGGGGCTGAGCCTCCCGAGTCCGCCGCCCCTTCCCGGGGCTGAGCCTCCCGAGCCCGCCGTCCCTTCTCAGGAATCCCGAGCCCGCCGCCCCTTCCCGGGAGTCCCGAGCCCTCCGCTCCCCCGGGCGCTGCAGGGCACGGCCGCCGGAGGGCGGCGCTGAGCCGGCGGCGGGACCGGGCCGTGAGGGGCCGTGAGGGGCCGTGGAGACGCCGTGAGAGGCCGCGGAGAGGCCGTGAGGGGCTGTGGAAGGGCCGTGAGGGGCTGTGGAGACGCCGTGAGCGGCTGTGGAAGGGCCGTGAGAGGCCGCGGAAGGGCCGTGGACGGGCCGCTGCCGCCCCACCGGGCATCGACAGTGCAGATCGCAGGCACCGAGGGCCGGCCGAGAACGCCCCTCTGCTGCACTCCGGCCTCAGCAGGCGCTAGAAGCCAGCAATGACAGATAGTGACAGAGGAAGAAGTTGGTCAGGCCTTCTGTTCTCGTCTCAGTTTAATTTAGCTCTGATTTTAGTTTCGTGCACTGTCCCCAACACCCGTCCACAGGATTTGTTTTAGTGGCTTTGCCATATCAACAGAGCATCTGACTCCATCCTTATTGCTTAACTCCAGCCGATGTCTGGGAAGCGCGGGAATAATTGGGTTTTCTGGAAAGCAAAGCCATCTACCAGTGTAGTTCCATTTCTTGAAACACCTCCTGTGAATTTGCCAGTGCTATGTTTTGTGCCAAGTAGTGACTTTGCTCTGACAAATGGTAGTAGAAGGAAAGGTGGTGCAAATGTTACACTGATGTCCAAAAAATGTGGAGTGCTAGGGTGCTGCAGGGCAGACACCTTCTTCTGGTGTCTGAAGAAGACAGCATATTTAAAAATAAAATCAGTATAAGAAATACAAAGAGTAGGGGAAAAATCAACATTCATAGAAGGAAACCATTGCCCTCAAACCTAATGTTACCCAAGGCAGGAGTCAGTGAGGTTGTCAATAAGGATAGTCAGACAATACGTTTGTGCTCGGACTCCATGAAAGCTTTCATAAACTTAGGGTTTAATAAAGGTTACAAAACAGGAGAGTGCTTTGTGTAAACAACTTCTGAAAATTGTATATTTACCTGTATGGTAGATGGGTGTTGAGAATGGTTTTGTGGTATTCTCTGAGCATCTAACAAATGATAAACTAATGAAGGAAAAAAGGGGGGGAAAATCAATCATTTGCAACAAGCAATTACATTAGCAACAATGAAGATAGAGGGATAAAAGGCTTTGCAATGCTGAAATAACTGGGCTTTTATCCCCAGAAAAATGTTGTATCAGAAGGAAACCTGAAAGTGTGAAATAGGTAAAGCTTAGTCTGATTTGGAGCATAGCTTAGCTTGCAATGGGACAGACAGCCAATTCTGATATCACACTGCTTTTCTAATGGCATAACTTCCCTGAACTCAGTGATTTATTGTCTTGATTTACCAGGAAAAGACATATAACAGCATTCAGCAAATTCAATTCTGCATTTATAGCAACTGCAGAGAGAGACAAAATTGAGATGCAGAACTATGAGTGCACTGGAAAAGTCAGCCCTGAACCAGGAGAAGAAAGCTCTCCATGCTTTGTAAAGAAGAAAGGCCCAGTGTGCAATTCCCACTCCATCTGTGGAGAGTACATTCATAAACATGTTCCTAAACTTCAGAAATCAGACTGCCAAAGGTTTGTAGAGAATGTGCCAATGGATATGATTTAATAGGACCTCAATTCAGTTATGTCATTCCAATAAAATACAGCTTTTCTTCCCACGATGGATGTTATCCATACAAAATGAGAGAGCTGGAAGATCCCTGGAGTTTACAGCCCTGATGGTTCTCACCATGAATACCATAGGGAAAAAATCTTTCAGAAAGATGCATAAGCCCTCAGCTAAAATTAAATCAAAGTCAGTGTAAAATACTATCTGTATTCATGAATGTATTGACAGCCCTCAGCACTCATTTCTATTTCTTGGCAAGTCAGTGTCCTATCTTATTTAACTGAATAAACAAATTATTGGTTTTCTGGGCAGACAGACAAGTGTGTGAAAAATAAATGACTTTTTGAATAATTTCCTCAGCATATCACTGTGCTTCAGCAAACATCCTATTCATAGAAATCCCAAATAAGGGGCTTCTAAAACAATACAACAAGTATAACTGTTGCTTTTTCTGCATTTCATGGAACTAATCCTATTATCTGTCAGACTGCACTGTTAGAAGAGAAGAGAATTCAAGTACAAAGTGAATGTATCATCCTGGAAGTTCAGTGAAAATGTGAATATGGAAAAGACAAAGCATCTGACAAATGCTTTGGGGATCCTCTACTAAGGAATGGCTCTGCAGTCATTCAGCTGGAGCTATAGTTGTGACACTTTGCTTTGATCTCTTTTCTTGGGACACATGTACATTGGACATGTACCTTTTTTTTTTTTTTTTAACTTTGGGTTGCTTTTCATCCACCCTGCAATCTTTGTATTAGCATTCTTCTAGTGTGTTTGTGCTGTTAATTTGGATGCAATATGCAGCACTAGAAAAGGCAAAAGGACTGTTCCAGCTGTCAGTAACTTTGCAGCTGAAACTAAATTATTCACTTCTATTCAGCAAAGAAGTTTAAACCTTAGGCAATATGAACACATTGTGGACTACATGAAGAATGTTGAGGTCCTCAGCTTCCACCTTACAAATCTGACAGGAAAGAAAAGATTTTCAGCAGGCATTTATTTAGCAAAGATGCTATCAGTATAATGAAGATTTGCTAGCCTCAGAAAACCAGCTATGCTGGTGGGGTATTGGACACAGATGAAAGTCATCAGAGGACTCTGAATTATCAACAGGTATCTGTAACACACCAATTATGCTGTCACACTGAAAATCCTTTCCAGGAGCTTGAGCAGTGACTGAAAACAGGACTATCCTTCACCCACCTTCTGTGAGATTAAACTGTTGTGCCTAATCCAGTCTGCTCTTTCAGGTGTGCCAAAACACAGATATCATATTCACATTTAAAACGCTGGGGAAGAAAGAGTAGAAATAATTAAATGCTTTGCCATCCAAAACTGAAAACCATTCTATCCCTTAGATGAAAAAAACCCGGCAGTACTGATAAGACATTTAACAGCAGTAACAGTTCAGGCTGCTCTCTGTAATGTACAATGCAAATGGACCAATGCAAGTGTGTTAAATATGATGAAGGTAAAATGAAACCATATCCTTGACAGTGTCTAAAACAATTTGGAGCAGACTCAACCCAACACAGCTGTTTAACTTTCAGCCACATCTGAAAACTCAGTACAGATTTTGTGGTTCTTTTCCAAACCTCTGTAGTCAAATAGGAGGTTTTCCCTTAATGCCAATAGGCTGCACTGGGAACACTCTTCTCCACTGCCTAACCACAGCCATTTTCCTGACATAAAAACTTTAACTAAACTGAAGACTAAAAGTATCAAAATATTTGTACACAGGAAGGCACCCTACATTTCCAATCTGAATAGCTCTAATTGGAGACCAAAGAACCAGAAAAGCTAGAAAATGTTATTATGAAAACTCTGTGAGTTTTCTGTCTTTTTTGACAGTAAGCTCTGTGTGTGTAAAGGCAATTCTAAGTGCTCTTTTTGTCTGGGCTAACACAGCAGGTGGAGGCATTTCACCTCACTGCCCAAGCTGTTCTTTCACTCAGAATGGTTACTAAGAGTGCTCATTCAGTGTTTCATGAGGATAAACTAAGCCACAATAAAAAGCTATGAGCAAAAGTTTGCCACTCTGAGAAATTACCAATTGACTTGTTAATGGAGCTCAAAGACTCTTACTTTTTGTTGTTTTCTTGTCTGATTGCTCAGCACGACTGAGAAGAGCCTGGCTCCATCCCCTGGCATCCTCCTTTCAGATACTGATAAACATTGATGAGGTCCCCTTTTAGTCATCTCTCCTTGAGGCTAAGCAGGTGCAGTTTCCCCAACCTTTCCTCATAAGAGAGATGCTCAGATCCCTTATTCATCTTTTTTCTTTTTTGCCCTCCACTGAACCCATTCCAGGATCTCAAAGTCTCTCTTGTACTGAGGAGCCCATAACTGGACACAGCAGTCCAGATGTGGCCTTGCCAGGGCTGCATGGTGGGGCAGGATCACCTCCCTGGAGCTGCTGGCAATGCTCTTCCTTATGTACACCAGAATTCCATTTGCCTTCTTGGCCACCAGAGCACACTGCCAGCTCAGATGCTTCTGTATTTTGTGCTGGTCATCCACTGCACACTGAAGAAGTGAACAAGTGGGAAGATGGGGAAGGTAAGCATATTCTAATGGGGCAGGACTCCCACTTCACTCCCAAAATCAGGGAACAAAGCACACACAGAGCCCCTGCCACAGCTGGCCCTCCCTTACCTTTCTCACCCTGGCTTCTCATCTCCATCCCACTCTTGAGCCTTGCACTCCTTTTAATGCCTTTGGCTCTGCACCTTCCCCGAATGCAGTGGTCATTACTCCAACCAAGCCATTCATCTTTTCCTTCCTGTACTTTGTTCAGTAGAATAATTAACATTTTCACTGGAGCTGACCCAAATGGCCCTAATCAAGAGGAATTGGCAAGCTGGCAAACTCCCTGCTGATGCCTGTCAGGGATGAAGTAAGACCACCTTTTCTGTAATAGATGCCAGGATTTAAAAAAACCTACTCCTCATCCTGCCCACATTCTTCATTTTTTAGAAATAGTAGAAAGGATTTCAGATTTTTAGATTAATGCTATGGGTCCCACCTGAGCAGCATGGGGATAGATGCAAGATATGTATATTCCTTTACACTTGTTTTGGTTTTTGCTTTTGTCTTCCTCTTATGTTTAGGCATTACAGCCTGAGGCAAATGTAAAGATATAAACGTCTGGTTTCTGATGGTTCACATCCTGAAAATTAAGTACTTTCTCATACAAATGCAGTTGTTATTAGATGAAGGAAGAGAAATGCTTAGTCATGGGGTTGCTGTTATTTACTAACAATTTATAGGAACACCGGTCTCAGATAATCATCTCCTTATCAATGTAATCATCCAGCAAATTCATGGCAGTTGGAGCAGAGCCCTGTGAAGTGTGTAGCAACTCACTTTTCTTTCATTGAAGAGAGAAGCAGACAGAGAGGATGAACTGAGACACAGCTGAAACCTTACCCATTTCCTACAAGACAATTGCCAAGCTTTGGTGTGTTCCTTTGGCAGAAATGCTCTCTCAGAGCACCAAAGTGTATTGTCTGAGGGACTGACCTTATCACTCTATGACTGCCTGAAAAAAGCTTGTGGCCAGACAGGGATCAGCCTCTTCTCCCTGGCAACCCATGACAAGACAAGAGGACATAATAATCTTAAACTCCACCAGGGAAGATTTAGGTTGGATATTAGGAAGAGTTTTTTCACAGAAAAGGTGATTAGATTTTGGAATGAGCTGCCCAGGGAGGTGATGGAGTCACTGTCCCGGTGGTGTTTAAGGAAAGACTGGATGTGGCATTCAGTGCCCTGGTCTAGTTGGCAGGTGTTGGGTTGCGGGTTGGACTCAGTGATTTCAGAGGTCTTTTCCAACATGATTGATGCTGTGATTCTGTGATTCAAAGAAAGAAATAGCAGTGAAATGCTGTTATACAGTGCATAGAATGAAATAATAAGTAAGACTCCTAACAGCTCTGGAAGCAAAAATTATTCTCCTTAAAAAACCCCACGAATGAACAACCATGAACACAATCTGCATTCAGTCAAGGCTTTCATGTTGTAATGCTCCACCATGAGTGTCTGCCAAGCTCTGTGTCCAGTGACATTCCCTGTTTCAGTGACTCCTTTTCAGCTTGTTGAGTGCTTCTGCTCCTATTTACAAGTGCAGCCATAGTCTCTTGAGGCAGGCTTTAAAGTGTATGGATCTGACTGATGTGAGACAGTATTTGAATAGACACGTGAAATGAGAAGTATGCTTCTTATTGCCTATTTATTTCTCCTTGGAAATGCTGAATTCACTTGAGCCCATACTGACAATGATCTGTGTTTATGAAGATTCGTAACTGAGTCATAAATACTCTAAAATAGCCTGAAAATCCCACAGCAAGTGTGTAACAGGAACACGTTCAGGAATAAGGAGAATTCGACTTGACAATAAGACCTTTCATGCTGACATAATAATACCATGACATTTTCCTGTTCTTTCTGCTATGGCTACCACACACTCAGGACCCTGCTGTAAAATCTGTACTGATTTTGGCCAGTGTCTTTTTCCATAGGTGAGACTGCTCTTTATGTAAGATATTGCTCCCTGTAAGTAATGGTATTATGGTCCCTAATGAGTTTAAATTGTTTAAATAATGCTCAAAAGACAAATGTCCTGACTACAGTACCAGACAGGGATAATGAGTTAGATTGTGTGTAAGAGGGTAAATATTCTTCTGCCTTTATGAAGCTAATACATTTATGAATGGAGCTCAAATTATGAATTACCTGACTACCTTCTGTATTAGATTTGTATCAGATTCCTGTTTCTTCCCTTTTACGGAACAGTGTTTTTTTAAAGGGTGATCATAAAATGAACAGCCTGGGTAATCTTGGAAAGAATCTTTCCTTTTTCATTAATGAAACAGGATAAAAATCCCAGCAGACTCTATAGTACACTTATCCTTAGGAATGTGTGAATTGAGATTAGTCGACAATTAAGTTATCTGGTATTGATTTTACATGCACTATCAATCTGCTAACCCCTGGCTAGCAGAGGTAGAGTCTTTAGCTTAATGTTGTTCTGTTATGTTTTTTTCAAAGAAAAACAGTGAAACATTATCTGTGGCAATTTTCACAAAAATGTTCTCATTTGTTTTTTATACCTCTCAAAAATACATGAACAAGTTTGTTCCATAAGTACTTGTTTGGTAGAAATTACTTTGTGCTCAGTTCAGGAAACCCAATCTCCATGTTTTCAATGAAGTAAATAGACCACTGAGTTTGAAAAGAAGAATTCTTATCTCTAGCTTTTACTAATTTCTCAATGACTATCACCAGAACATGATCAAGACTATTCCATTATCATATGGGGAATTATGATTTGTCATTTAGATCAGTGAATCATAGTATCATAGAATGGTTTTGGTTGGAAAGGACCTTAAAGTATCATCGAGTCTCAACCCCCCTGCCATGGACAGGGACAAGCCCTACTACACCAGGCTGTTAAAAATTTGGGAGTGCTCAATGTCTTGCAGAGCAAAGCAAAAAGATTTCCTTTCAAAAGCCTGCACTAAATGTTATCCATGGGCTAATCAAAATGTGATCACCTCTTTTGATTCAAAACAAAATAGGCATGCCACGAATTCCTTCTCAGCGGGAAGGTGAGTAGCAGAGCAGTTTTTCTCAGAAAGGAGTGCATTTCACAGGCTGTGCAGAACTCACAGGAATATCCCTGTGCCAGTCACAAGGAGTTAGTGCTGCCTGGCCTTACGACCTGTAGAATAGGGGAAGGGCAGAGGGATCAGCATAAAGAGCAAGCACAGAGTGCTGTGGCAACATCCTTGTGGGAAAAGCAGTCCCTTTTCAAGAGCAAAATGAGGCCAGAGGTAGCCTTGGAATAAAGCTGCCCTGGATCCCAGCAGCAAAGCTGAGCTGTAACTTTAGGCTCAGCCTAAAGGCACCCAGCAGCAAGTGCTTATGCCATGTGCACTCTCTGAGCTCCCAGGCAGTGATCAGCACAGCCCCCAGAACTGGGAACTCACCTGCACAGAACTCTCTCTCAAAGCTCTGCCAGACCCTGTGTGTCAGGCTTCTCCTACCATGAACTTTGGGCAGCCCTGTCACACTGGTGTAAAGAAGGCTCTTCTGAGTTATCTGCACTTCTCTTCCCCTGAGTGTAATTTAAATGGCATAAGAAAGTTTTTTACTGTTGAAGCCTGATACAATCTCAGGCCCTGTGCCTCTCACTGATTTAGCTCTCTTCCTAGCTGGGATCTCTGCAGGGAATGAGACTGTTGTTCTGCAACTGCTTTAAGCTGCAAAAACTGAGGGGCAGCTGTCACAAGAGAGGTCCTGCCCTGTCCCTTTGCTGGGTTGTGTGTTTTCCACACCTGCCTTTGTGTTCCTGTGAGTACTGATACCTGAGACCTGGGCAGTCTCAAGAAGCAGGTCCAGCTGGCAGGAGCAGAAAGAACTGAAGAAACACTTTTTATATCCAGATTGGTTTTGGTGTGGAAGTTACTGAGCAAAATACAACACATGAGCTAGAGCACAGGTAGGCAGGCAGGCAACTTGGGGAGATTCAGCAGGGCAGGTAGCTGCTAGTTTGCTGTTTAAGATGGAGGGTATATCACCACACATTAGAGCTCTGGGGGGAAAGTCTGTCCTCTTCAGGGTCTTGTGGCATCTGACTCTGGCTGCCTGCAAGGCTCTTTCCTCTTGTTTCCCATAATGGTACTGGGGAAAAGGTGTCCTTGCAGCTCCCCATCTAACTGTGCAATAACACATGTCCACCTGCCGCTTCTTCTCGCTCTCTAAACTCGTGATGTTCTTACAAGTTTCTTCTTCAACATCAATTATTCCTCTAAGAAAATGTAAGGGTTTTAACAACATTTTTTGCACTCCACTGCCTTTAAGGCAGGGCTATAAATCATACTAAATGCCTCCACATTATGTAAATTGACTCCTTTGCAGAACATTTTTCATTCAGTATAAACAGAGCAATTACACCCTTTGATGTTTGCCTAAAATCGCTATTTCTTTTCCCCCTTCCAAAGGGGGACTTTTAATCTGTGTCATCTTTTCTCTTATGTTATGCATTAAATGAGAATGTGCTGCAAATGCTTCATCTCAACTCTCCTTTTGAAAAAAAAAACCATCTATGTTTGACCTGCTACCTTCCTAGCCCTCCTTCTGATGTGTGTCCCTTCCACTGGCTCATTTAATCTCCATCACTCTTTGTGCATTCCCTTCTTGTATTATTAGGTGACACTTTCAATACTTTCTTTTTTCAGAGCGTGTTTCATACTTCAGTACAGGATATTCGAAAAGTGTCTTCTTTTGCCATGTCATGGCCAAATATCTTAAGTAGCTTCTTTTATGTCAGTTAATTCATCATTTTGCCAAAGCTTCTCTGGGTTTCTATGTTGGTCATCCCAGTGATGCCCTTGACACAAGCAGTTGAGTACTAGAGTGTGGCATTCACATTTTCTGAAAAATCCCTTCACCCAGGATTTTTCTCCCGGGAAGCTGAGAAGCCTCAGAGAAAAAGGAAAACAATAATTATCTTATTTGCTTCTCCTATGTTTTACTCCTTTGGAAGTGGTTGGAGATTGTTTATCCACAGGTGGTTGTTTCATTGGTTTCTGGTGTGAATTATTTTCACTCATTGGCCAATCATTGCCAAGCTGTGTTGAGACTCTGGCGAGAATCACGAGTTTTCATTATTATCTTTTCAGCAT
>VYZP01074213.1:15519-43805 GCA_013400635.1 Hypocryptadius cinnamomeus | reverse complement strand
TGTCTGTGCATAAACTGATTCCCATATGCTGTGTCTAATGCCTCCCAAGCAGCTCCAACAGCCTGGCCTCAGATTCCCTTTTCTTTAAGCAGGCTTAAAATTGTGAATGGCTGGAGACCATCTCCTTAACAGTGCTGGGCAAGTAAGTATACATTGGCTCTTCTTCTTGACACAAAATCCAGGTCAGAATCTCTGTCCCACTACTTAAAATGCTCCTCAGGATTAATTTTTAAGAGAGTAAAAAGCTCCCTTCATCAGCGAGTTGGATCTGTGAAGGGGGAAATCTAATTGTAACTGCTTAGTAATGGAAATTTGTGTCCAAAGTATGATGTGGCATGGAGGGAAAGAAGGCCCATCTGGAAGGAGATGTTAATCTGACTGGAAGCAGGAATGACAGAAACAGAAGGATTTCGTGAAGGCTGTGAAGTTTCCCTTTATGAAGTGATGAGATAATCAACAGCCTCAGCACTTTCTTCTAGCCATCCTAGAATGGGATCCAAGAGGAGCCCAAACTCGGGGAACACCCTTGGACAGCAGAACTGGGCTGGGGAATAGACTCACAGCTGGGCTGAGATGTCCCATGCATCCACTCTTAGGATCAGTGCTGTTGCAAGCATATATAAAAAGTGTACTTGAGATGGAACTTTGCAGAGTCCATGTAGACCTTTTTGTTGCTGTGGGACTTTGCTCAGGGTACTGTTCATTAAGCTTTTCTTTTATATTTAAACAAAAATGTTTGTTTAATTTACCTTGAAATATACCTAAAAATATTCCCTTTCATCTACCATGCTAATTCCTTTTCCAATGAGTTATGCAATCCTGGCTTATCAGAAATAAAAGGCAGCAAGACTAATGGCAAGTTCTGGACAAACATGCAAAACACACATTTTATGACCAAAAAGTCACCTTGATTGACTGCAAAGAATTAGTGTCTTATTTGGCTGTGGCAGAACAACTGATAACTTCTGTAAGTACAGAAGAGTATCTTGTCAAGTCTAGCTCTTGTCTGAGTTTCTCTCTCGAACTTGGAAACTTCAAAACCTATCTTAGGGAGCTGTAACAGAAGAACATGACTGTCACATGACATGAATTAATTCCCTTTCTCACCTGTGGTGATCACAAGACCTCCAAGCACATGGTCGAGACTGGTGAATGCACTGGGCAGCAGAGACAACGTGTTTGCTCTCTTTTATTGCTGTAAAAAGCCTAGAGGAGTTTCACCCAGCAATAGCATTTTTCATAGAGGCTAGAATATAGCTGATTTATTTAAAAAACCGTGTAATCTCATTTTAATGCCCATGAGAGTTGATGAGTCCCAATCCTGCTCTGCTGTACTATTCAATTACTCTCACAGCCAGATGCCACTGAGACCAGTGCTTGCTTCCTGTCTGCTGAGGAAAGGATCCTGACTGGAGGAAGACTCTGGAGGAAATGTAATTTTTAGGAAACAAGTCAAAACATACTTTTTGAAAAATAAACCTGGCTTTATTTCCATCATTTTTGCTGAAGTTGTTGGAGCAGTGGCTGGGCTCCCCCCACTTTGTTTCTAATGGTGGAAGCTATATTGGTATTAACAGTCCACATTTGGGTTTATTGAATACTTGCAGATGTCTCTGTTGTACTCAGAATGCTTCTGATGTACCCAGCAGTTAATTCTCTATTTTTGCAGCTTGTGTGGAGACAGATGAATGTTTGCTGGAGCTGAGACTGCAATTTATGCAGTGCTGGCTTCACAGAAAGTAAGACTGCTGTGCTTTTCCACCTGCCTTCCCCTGGTCCAGAAACAGTGAACTCAGTCCTTGTACTTTTAGTTTTGTATTTATGTCTGCTCAGGGACTGGTGTCTTTTCCATTTACAGAAGCTGGTGCCAATCCCCATGGTTACTCATATGCTTTTTTAAATGTCCTTCCTTCAGCTGGCAAGGCAGACTCCTTTGTATAGGAGACACCATTCCTCTCTAGTGGAAATCCACCCATCTCATCTAGCTACCAACAGAGCATCAAAATTTTGACTTGAATGAGCAATGATAGGCCTGAGCCCAGATCTCTGCTAGAGGAACATAGTCAGTCCCCAGATCCTATTTGATCTTAGGGTACATTCTGTAAACAGGATAGCTCTTACTGACTCAGCTCTGATGAGAAAAAATGAGAGGCAAGAGGGTGGTAAGAACATTTTGGTAAAATCTAGGAATGAAATGACATTGTTCCCAGCATCTATCTTCTAAGCTTGTATATCCTCTCTGCAGCAGCTAGCAGAACCAGAGTTTTCCCAGACCTGTGTGTCTCAAGAGGCAGATTTAACCCCTTCCCCATTATGGGGGGCCTGCAGTGGCCTATAATTTCCATCCTAATGCACAATCTGTACCACAGTTGTTCCAGACCAGTCTTCACTAGCCATGCTCCATTTCAGGGGGATCTGTCCTTTTGTGTTCAGAAGGCCTGTATCACAACACCTAACCAAGGGCTGCCTAAAGAGTGAACAGCAAACAGCCCTGTGGTAGCTGCTGAAGTTCACTTTTGCATGCTAGTTTCAACAGGCATTGCCATTTTTTGCTCCTCAGCTTATCCCTTGCTTTGCTAAGATTATGTCACTACTCACGGGCTTCATACTAAGGACTGGTTCTTTCCTTCCTCATTTATATCTTCCTACAAGACCTTTCTCCTTCTGCATTCATGGTCACCTTCTATTTAATGATGGTGAGGATATTTTATTGTCCATTTAGTCTATACACTTATTATACCTTTCTTTTTGACTGCACAGTACCCACACTCTATCACTTCTACCCTTCTTAACTTTTAAGCCCTCATGGAATTCTGGGCTTGAGCTTGATATAGACCCATCACCACCAGGCAAAGCCTTACCTTCTCTGTAACTCCAACAGGTCTAAATGGCCAAACCTGCTCTCACTAGAAAAGGAGAAAGGAAAATTCAGGGTAGCAAACGGCCTTGTAATCCCTGAAGTACGATCACAGTGGTACAGGGGGACTGGGCTTCCTGGAACAAGGAAAACCGGTCTGGTGCTTCTTTTTAGTTATACAAACTTTGTAAGTATATAATTCCACAGGGTTTAGCTATGAATTGTCTCAAGTGAGAGAAATAAGAGTCTTATCCATGCCCATGACTTCATCTCTCCAAAGATCAATTATGCTGTGCCACAAGCCTCCTGTCTCCTGATTTTGCTTAATGGGTATCCACCAGATGACAAGACAGGGTCATCCGTTTGATTCCTTTTGATTAGGTTTGATTACCTTCTCAGAAGATGAAGAAGTTACATGTACTCTGGAGGACAGGTCAGAGCTGAGATTGTATGGAACTTGGCTTCAGAAAGAAGAGGTAACTCTTTAAGTTTTAATTATTGATTCCAGCATTTAATGGGCCTTGTGTCATGTGATGAGGATGCAGAAGGGAGGACAAACTTAATTCTTTCCAAAAGTTGCTTCAGTAAAATATATAAGGGAAGGGGAAAATGAAATAATAAAAACTATCAAAAGAGTTCAGTTTTGGGATGGGACAGGTAGCAGTAAAATTGCAACAAAGAAAAGTGAACCTTTAGCATAAATTAAAAAAAAATCCAAAATGCCGAAATCAGTCAAAACTGAGGCTCCCTTACTCATCAGTTGATAGCAAAGGAATACAGCCCTCTTAGCATTGTTTCTTGCAGGGGATAAGGTTCCAGAAAAGGAGAGTCAAGCACCAACAAAAAAAGAAAAAGAAGGAACATATGGAAATATGGAAAAATGCTCTGTCAAGGAGTCTGCTGTCTAAAAGCACAGGATCAATACAGGATTTTTATCTGTGTTTTGCAGACAAGAAACTGGAGCATTGAGGAACTATGTGGTTGGACCAAGATGACGCACGGAAAACCTCTATAATCATAAAATAAATCATTTAAATGTTTAAATGTTCAAAATGTCATTTTGAGATAAAGAGAAGGTTTGAGAATTGTGGAGCTATGCCAGTGGAAACCATGAGAATAACTGCAAAAATCCAGCCTACAACTTGTGTCCTCACACTATTTTCAGCCAATGCAGATGTTAAGATCCCATTATTTCTTAATGTTAAGATAGTGCAGGCTTATAGTGACACTTCCTTTCTCTGCAGAGGCTTTGGAATTACTAAGCCATCTGTCTGCTGCCATCTGTTGTTGCTTTGGAAATGAATTTGTCAGGTCAGTTGGAAACAGGTTTCAAATAAACCACTGCTTTGAAAGATAATGTACAATTTGTGTTGGTGATGTCACCCTTCCATCACAGTGCATCTGCCTCCCAGGAACTCCCAGCTGGTGCCTGTTTCATCAGTGGGGAAAGCACTCTCCTTCTCCAGCAGAATCACTGCTGCTTATGCACATCTTCCCCTTGTGATGGGGTTGCTTGGCACACGTGGGTGTGCTTTGCATGCCACCCACGTACACTTCCATGTGGCCTTCTCCCCACCATGGCACAGAGGTGACACGAGCACATCTGCACTCCAACCCTGCGTGCAAAGGCCAGGCCACTCCCTCCAGCTGCCCATCAGAGGAGAGGCAGATAACTTCCGCTGTCAGATTGGAGTCTCCCTAGGTGAGGGAGATCAGAAAGGCAAACGGGAAAGCCAGAGCTGGCACAGGACCTGCCTTTTTTCCACAGTATATACAGCCGTGTACTTAGAGCTGAGTTACAGTGTCAGCTCTGCTCACGAGGGTGCCCTCAGGACAGGGATTCAACTCTGTGAGATAGTTTTGGGTGCATTATACCTCTGTCTATCAAGGTAAATAAGGAACAGTATATTTAGATAACCTAGTGCTCACAGAGGACATGAAAATCTGCTTGGGAAAATGTGTAGGCTGGAATGGGTTCCCTCAAGGCTTCACGCTCTGTCTCAGACCTCTGACAGCAGCAGTCACACTACCTCAGGTATTACACAAATATAAGCCTGAAGCCAAGCTCTGCACACCCTTGCTGTGTAAAACTGCCTGTACTATTCAAATTTCCTTGCTGTTGAGGGGCAGGACCAATTTGTTATCACAACAACATAAGAAACACGGAATCATGTGTGAGCTAAGCCTTGAGTTACATGCCCTTTATTGTATTTGTAGGATCATACTGAATGTTTCTTCTGTATATACAGACTTTTCAAGGGTGATCTATCCCATAGCTATTGAAGCTTTTTTCATAGGGTGGTTAGATTCACAAAAAAATGGGTGGCAGAAAAGGAAACTTTCTATAAACTTTCTGGGCACAGAAGAGACTATACACAGCAAGTCTGAATTTGAAGGTAGCTTTTGGGAAATTCATAAACATACAGCAGCTAGTAAACAGCCACTTCTCAGAAAATGGGTAATTGCTGGTCCTTTCTTGTCTGTTGTATTGCTGCACTGTTCTGCAGCAAAAATCCAATGCACTTGGCCTCTGCTACTCTGACAGTTCAGGAAGAGAAAGAGGAGCTGAGCCATTCTGTGTGCCACTGTCTGTGCCATCTGTTATGAGTGGAAAAGATGTCCATTCTTTTGCAGAGTTAACAAGTTAAACCAATTGCTGCTAAATTAGAGTTTTAACAGTTGGTTGATAATAATTTCATGTTGTAACCACCTATTGTTAATAGTTTTTCTTTAATTACCTGTTGTTAATGGTTAAAAATCCCTCTAAGTCGGGTGTCCCCCTCCACTGCCCGCCGCTCCTGAGACTGACACCTGAGACAGGAGAGGTGACATCGAACCTGGTATGCAGATTGGAATGCACCTGGGATGCAAATGAGCAAGAATCTACCCAAATCCAGCCAAAAATGTCTAAAACAATGAGCCAACATGGAATTAAGAGAGCTGAGTGATGTCTAAATATCAGGAACTGAGTCCAGTATCTGCTAAAGTCCTTTTTACCTCTCACCTTATGAAAGGATGTTTCCTGGAAGGAGCACCTCCAGGGTAAAATTGAAAAAAAACAGGAATCTACTACTGCTCCTATGAGGACAGAATCCCCAGCTCTGCCTGCATACCAGCAGACACAGCTGCATCATTCCTCCTCCTCGTGCCACCTCCTGGGGAGCAGCCCCAGCGGCGTTTGTGTGACCCGTCTGTTCTCCCCAGCCTGAGCTGATTTTTTTAATAAAGGCATTAAAAAAGGAGAAATATCTCCTGCCCTATTTATTTCACTATCTCTTCCTCTTCACTTGCAGCAAGGAGACAGGAATCTTCCTTATATAGCCTTTGCCTGGATGTGGGATCTGAGCATAAAAGGTGGTGGGGCTGATCAGGGTGGGGACATATTACTGTTTTGCACAGAAATCAAGTCCTATGCAGAATCCCACCACACCACAAATGTGGAGGGGCTTTCATAGGTGATAATTTAAAAATTATTAACTAAGTATTTCCTGCAGAGGGTAACAGAATTAAGCAGATGATTCCTCATGAATAATGTGAACAAAGTATTTTCTGGAAGGACACACTACCTGAGCTGCAGCCTGATTCCCCAATACCACAGGCAAGATTCCCAGGGGAGAGTCACTTTTCCACAGGAAAGTCTGGAAAGAAGACATTGTCTTCAATGAAGACCTAGAACAACTTATAACAGCAATTCTATGCCTTTATATACCCTTACAGATCAAAATTCTTCACTTCTCTCCCCCAGGCGCATACCAAATACATGAGCTTCTTATGGGAACAGCAGGAATAGGACTGAGCAGTAAGTAATGGACAAAGGCAGTGCTTGGCCAGGATCCCATTCACAGTGGAAATCCAGAGCACCAAAAATGCCTGCGTATCTTTCAGGTCAAATTGTAATTCTCCCAGTGCTCTTTGCTTGCTGTTCGTGCTCTCTGTTTGCTGGTTTACACCCTCTGCTCTGTGGGGCAGGCCCCAAAGCTTCCATACCTGCATACTGTGCTCTTTTCAAGAATCACATACATGTTTGACTCAGTGCTGAAGAGCCAGAGATCATTATGTCCCCTCATTGTGTGACCGCGAAGCATTTGGTAAAAAAAAAACTTATTTTATTTCTGAAAGAGGAGGTAGGGTAATTTTTAAAAGTTCCACTACGTAGAAGTCATGCTTGTGCTGCTGTTACCCAGAGGACAGTGAGTATTAATAAAGCAAAAATGGGAACACTACCCAGTTGAAGCCATTTCATGATATAGACAGAGAGCTCACTGGTGAAGCTTTGTGAGAGTGAGTTCAACAGCATCAGTTTCACACTCAATGCCAACAGAGTTAAGCACCTCTTTACCTCAAACTTTATTACTCATCTCATCCTTCAAAGCAAAATAGTCTCCTCCCCCTGCAGAACAACCCTACTCTGTTACTGAGTTGCCCTGTATTCTCTCTGGCTTGCCATGGCTCATTCTTTGAACACAACTCAGTTGCTTCCCTTTCTTACTGGCTTAATTTGCTGTCGACAAAACATTCCAATATTCCTTGATGCTTTGCCGCTTCCAAACCACTGCCCTGCCTTGCTAAGTATCACTGAATGCCTTTCTTTTTCCTGGGGCTTTTGTTTGTATTCTTCCCCTGAGATGCATCTTTAAAGCATCTTCTTTAACAAGCCATTCCGAGTGTGGAAAATCCGTCTTCCAGAGAAAGGCTTAAGAAGCTCTTGTGGTTTAGCTTACACAAGAGAAGACAGAGTGACTCAGTTGCAGTCCCAGGCAACATACTTAGGGACCAGACTCCTGGATCTGAGGTCTTGTTAATCCAACCTGCCCCCTACAAAGCCCCTCCCATCCCCAAACTCCAAACCACAAGTTCTCACAGCCTCCCTTCCTCCAGCCTCCCTTGGTAATTTTGAATATGGATTCAGAGAAAATTCATAACTGCTGTGCTAAACCATTAAAATGATGACTCTCTCATATAGAAGAAACAGTTTCAATGATTTTAAGGAAAAGCTGAGTTCAGAATTTCAATTTGCACCCAATCAGGCAGAAGATGAGGGCCTCCTATGGGATTTCCAAGATGCACTTTTGTGGCCTGAGCTGCACAAGTCCAAGAGACATAAAGATCAGTCCGTTACAGTGGCTTGATTAATGTCATAGCTACACTTTTGCCTTCAATGACATTTGTTACCCCGGCTATGGATACCCAACATCAGAAAGTCCATTGTTCTTGCACTTGGAACTTTCTACTTTGAACCTTCTCCCTTGGTGCAGGCAGCTCCTGTTATCAGCACAGGCTGGGGATGAACAGATGGAGAGCAGCCCTGTGAGAAGGACTTGGGGTGCCGGTGGGTGAGAGGCTGGACATGAGCCAGCCATGGGCACTCCCAGCCCAGAAAGCCAAACGTGTCCTGGGCTGCATCCAAAGCAGCGTGGGCAGCAGGGGAGGGAGGGGATTCTGCCCCTCTGCTCTGCTCTGGTGGGAGCCCACCTGGAACCCTGCATCCAGCTCTGGGGTCCCAGCACAGGAGGGACATTGGGAGGCCACCAGGTTGACTAGGGGGATGGAGCACCTCTTCTCTGAGGAAAGGGTTTTTTCACCCTGGAAAAGAGAAGGTCTTGGGGTGACCTAATTGCAGCCTTCCAGTACGTGGAGGGAGCCTACAAGAAAAATGGAGGGGGACAAAGGGGAATGTCTTCAAACTGAGAGATAGTAGGTTCAGGTTAGATATTCGGAAGAAATTCTTTCCTGTGAGACTAGTGAGGCACAGGAACAGGTTGCCCAGAGAAGTTGTGGATGCCCCATCCATGGAACTGTGTAAGACCAGGTTGGATGAGGCTCTGAGCAATGTGGTGTATTGAAAGGTGTCACTATCCATGGCCGGGGGGTTGGAAGTAGGCAATCTCACAGCCTCCCTTCCAACCTAGACTGTGAATTCCAATCAATTCTGTGATTCAGATAGTAAAGCAAAAAAGCTTTTTCCTTGACTAGGTGGTAACTAAAGAGTCCCTCACCCATATGTGATTGATTGAAGCTGGCGGACAGCATCAGTAAGGCCAGCACAAGTATCCCAGCTTTCAAACAATTATCCATCTGCAGTGTCACACTTCAGGAGGAATTTCAACTGAGACATGTTTTATTGTAGTTTTTTTATTCCTCAATTTGCAATGTCAATTGAAAGCCAGAGATGACAGAAATGTTGGTCTGAACAGCTCAGAGATATAATTGGATATGAAATGAGAAATTGTTTTGATGTAAAAGAATATCTCAGCCGCATGCCCCCATATACTTACTGTGCTTTCACCTTCTCCTCAGATCACTTCATCGTTGCCTTTTATGGAAGAGCTGATTCAGAGCTTCATCTTCTTTATTGTGTTTGGGCACTGATTGCTTTGATCATGTTGAAGTGCAGTATTGCACTAATGATCGCTAAACCCACCTTTGATGTTGGTTGTGAATGTGCTGCTTTGCCAGTGGAGAGAATGTAAATGCTTTTGTTTTCTGATTATTGTCTGTCATGTTTAGAGACAACAACAGCAAGACAGGGGAAGAAAGTGTGAATTCTTAATGGAATGAAAAATTCAACCGCTGCTTTGCTCCCTGCACCTCTGCATTCTGCAGAGATAGAGCTGAATGCATGGCTCCATGCTGAATTGTGTGGGAAAAGCTGAACCAAGCTACATGCAACATTGCCCCTGGGGAGCTGGGCCAGTACACTGGTGTGAAAGACCACTGCAAAGGCAAAACACAGCAATTCCACTGGGGAGGGGTGCACTCTGGCTGCACCCTACCCTGGGGCATTGATGTGTGTAAAAAGAGTCAGGAGCCTTGGCTTTCCCCCACTGCTTCCTATCACATCTATGAAGTGCCTGGCCAGGGTCCAGCCCTTTCTAAATTTTCTGTTTTGCTGAAAACTGTGTTGGCATTTACACTATGCTCAGCCCCATTGTATCCAACTGCTTTACAGTGCAAGAAAGTCCATTCTGTGACAAGTGTTGTCAACAGTGAAAAATGCCATTGTTACAAGAATACACTATGCTTCCATATACTTAATCTGATAGATTAATCTCCAGAAGGGATAGCAGCACGATCATCAGGTCCTGCAGAACTAGTAAAGTCTATGCACTGTGAATGGCTGCCCACTGTGGCTTTCATTTGGTTACTAGCCCAACAGTTTACTGATTGCATTTACAACAGCTGCTGTATGTCCTGAATCCCTGTTTCTCCCATGCCCTATGGTCCTGGAGTCTCTGTAGGTTAGCCCCAAATTGCTACAAGGAAAAATGGTGATTTGGATGGTATTTGGTGACTGACAACTCATGTTCTGTGCATCATGGTCGAGCCATTCCAGCAGCCCTAGACAGCTACAAAAGCTCAATATCTCACCTGAACACACAGGTTTATGAAATAAGAGCCCAACCTCCTATTTGCACCAGCAGCCTGCTCCATCATCTTTCTGCAGTAGATGAGACTACTTACATTGACAGGATCATTTAAACATTTGCATCCATTTCTGACAGGTCTCTCAAGTTAACTGAGACACAGACTATTCCTGCCACTACCCAGCTGTTTCTTGCATTGGGGGAAGCATGTGTGCTACAGAATCCAATGCAGTCGAACTCAGCAGTCTCCTTAGAGAAAGCAGAGCCTTGTCATATGAAAGTGCAGTGAAGCAACAGTAACAACAAGCGAGGGATCTAGTTGCCTGACAGCTCCGTTACACGCTGCACTAAATTCTTTCTATGCTTTCAAATGTGCTTCACCTCATTTAGTTATTTCATTTTCCTGAGTCCTGTCATATAGATTTGCCATCACAAATAACCTATTTCAAAGCCATCTTGATGATGAGCAGTACTGGTATTCCCATATGCCTATAAATATTTAATGTTAGAAAATTGTAACTTTTTGCTAAAGATAACTTTTGAGAGACTTTGGCAATGTCTGGGTTCTTTTCTATCTATTTTTGGGACAGTAGCATTGCTCCATTAATATATTTATATCATGAAATACCAAGAGTGGTTTCTGTGCTGTCCCCTACTTGGTATGACCTTTGGCATGTACTTCAAAGTAATATATATACGTTACATGTGTGGTGTGCTCATAATACAGTGGTCTGAACCTTTCAGCCAGAACTTTTCCTTAACATAATGGTAACAGAGTTATCAAAAGGTAAATATTTCCAGAAGAGAAATGCTGATTTCAGTGACACTAAGTCATCCAGAATCACAATCTGGCTGAAATTGGTAGGGACCAACTGGAGAAATTGGAGAGCATCTGGTCCAACACCACTACTCTAGCATGACCATCAAGAGCCACTTGTACAGGACAATGTCTAGACAGCTTTTGAATACCTGCAAGGAGGGAAACTCCACCATCTATCTGAGCGAGCCTGTGCAGTGCTTGGTCGCACTCACAGTGGAAAAGGGTTTCCTGATGTCCAGAAGGAACCTCCCATATTTCAGTGCTGTCTCTTGTCCTGTCACTGGGCACCACAGCAAAGTGGCTGAATACAGTAACTGTGTGTATGTCTCTGTTGGTGTCAGCAATACAGTGAGAGGGTCTGACAAGAAGAGGAAAAGTACAAGATATGCAAGGACTCTGAAGATGCAAAACTACCATTCTGTGCGTTAAACTAGTGATGGCAAAAAGGTTTATCTGTGAAGGCAGCTTGTTATAAAAGCCAGGTATGGGAAGCATGGCTTTGAGGCAGGAAAGAATAGTGCTCCAAATAACTGGAAAAACTCCCCACCTTTGTGGTGCAGAGAGTGAATTTTCACAGAATCATATAATGTCTTGGCTTGGTAGGGATCTTAAAGATCATCTTGTTTCAACCTCCCCCACCATGGGCAGGGACTCTCTCCACTAGACCAGGTTGCTCAAAGCCCCATCCAGTCTGGCCTCTGACAGGGAATTCTGACAGGTATGGGACATCCACAACTTCTCTCTATAATGACTCTCTATAATATCACTCATGTCAACAAAATTGAAAGTTCATGGACGCTCTAGAAAAGTTACCTGCTGCTTGGAAAAGACTGACACAAAAAACCCATATAATCCTCAAAGCTGAGTAGTGTGCTTGCAAGTTTGAGGCACACAGACTCAGCCAATGTTATTCTATAAGCGGGAGTTGTGGACTTCTGGAATTTTTTCCAACTTCTGTCCCAAGAGAAAGCACTGCCATTGAAGTTACAGCTACAGGCATGATTTTTCCTCAGGAGCCAGGTCGGATATTTCCAACCATCCTCAAAGACTGATGCATTGTAGTGAAGTTGCAGCATAGGGATTACTTTGACTGCATTTGTGTGGGGGATTAAGTGCAAAATAAATACTTGTATAAGGAGTATAATCTCTACTGTGAGAGGAAGATTATTTCCTATCTGGCAAAGGAAGAGATAAAATAAGACTTGCCAAAGGTGTCCCTGCTCACACTCCTTCCCCCCACAAAAAAAAAAAAAAAAAATTAAAAATTAACAGTCTAGTAAAAAAAAAAATTTAAAAAAACAATCTTGATTTCTTGATGAAACAGCTACAATATTTATGTTGCTTTTCCAGTCTTGTGCAAAAAGAACCTGTAGTCTCTCTCAAGAAGTGCAAAAGAGTACAAATGAAAAGAGTATGGGAACAAATTCAGAAAGCACTGTAAGAATGGCATTTAGCTGCAGAGACTTCCAGCAAGAAATGTCAGAACAATTAGAAATTTAGAAGCATTAACATAAGACACTCCTGGGGCATAAAGGGAGGGAGAGATTGATCCACACACTCAAAATGCTTCCATGGGAAATTTGATCATAACAGGGTCTCTGAGCTGGCAGCAGCATAGACATAGAGGTCCCTTGGGCAGTGAAGGCTGAATTGAGATAAATTTGAACCAGAAATGTGGTGCAGTTTCAATAGAGAACAGATATCACAGTCATTAGGAAGGCCCAGAAAAACATGTGCTATTGTTTAAGCAAAGGTATTGAAGGCAGGAATGAAATCAGGTAAATACTAATTCCTGGTTTGACAAACAAAATCAAGTGACCTTTTTTCATTGCTCAACACAGACAAAATATATTTGCGGCTCTTTTTCTTCCATAAGACTAGAGATGTAAAGCTGGTATTCTGACCATTGTTTTTCAGTTCAAGTGTTTCCTGATAACACTGGAGTTCCTACTAACACTAACTTTTCCCTGTGTTAGGTTGAACTGGGTTTAAACTGCTTGTTTACTTGAAGGTGAGAGTAACAGTGTAGCAGTGGTTATGTTTTTCAGTTAAACTCTGGGAAATTAGTTTCTTTAATGCCACTTTCTGGAAGAGCCAATCTTATACTGACATACCTAATGAACCTTGATGCACGAAAAGTCATTTTAGAGGATATGTATTTCCTATTGAAACATTTCCCTAGGTCACATTTTCAACTTAAAGGAAAAAATTTGTTTATCTCTTTTGCCTTCTCTTTCTCCCCCATGAACTTCATTAGAATTACTTAGTTCTGATGAAATGGAATTTTCAGCTAGAGCAGGCAGGTCTGTTGAAGACCATTCACATATAATGTAAGGTAAAATCTAAGATGAAAGGGCAAGCAGGTATCCCAAGTCAGTATTACCAGCAGGAATTCAGAATGTGTGAAAGCAGATGTCCAAGCAGATCTTCAGAAGTCCAAGGATTCTCAGCAGTTTTATGAACTTGCAGGCCAGCCCTGTTCAACTTGGGACAAATTGCCTAGAATAGATAGATACTCAGAAAAAGACTTTTATGAACTGATTGCAGCAGTGCTGTGGTTTTGTAATGCAACTACTACCAAGACTAGGAAAAAAGAAGAAAGACAGATGGCTCTGGGCTTCTTGGGTGTGTTTCTCATTTCCAGAGTATTGTCACTATGGGCTATGTGACATACAACCATCACCATGTAGAAAGACAAGAAATCACACCAACTAACATAAAGAATATTGACACTTTCATGGAAGCAGTCCATAGACTTCCTCAGGCATATCTTGCATCTCAGTAGGCCACGATAAACTGACTTAATAAATTAAGAAGAAATGGATCAAAACAGGCAGAGTGGAAACTCCAGAATTGCACAGGACAGGACCAGTCATTATGGGCTGGCTGGACATACATCATTAACCCTGAGTGTGAAACTGATGTATTTGGCCTAAAAGATCTGAATTATGATGTGTCTGAATCTTCTGATGTATCTGATACATACATGTACTTCCAGAGGTGTGACTTGTGGCATCTGATAGACTGCATTAGGTTGTAGGCCTACCCCTCATTTAATCAGCTGCTCTAAGTCACAAGAGCAGAGGTGGAGGGAAGGAGTGGTGTGCATGTCTGCAGGACACAGCTGGAGCAGAAGTCTGATGGGCATCCCGGTATGACTCTGTGATCTTTATCAGCCTTTGCCAGCTAGGCTGAGGGACACCACAGATTTGGCAGTTCATTAGTACACTGGGGTTGCCATCCAATGTTCACTGTAACAAAATGATTTTCACAGTTGTGCTGCTAAGCCACTTGAGCACTGCCTGGTTTTTGTTTGGTTTTTTTTGAGGTGTGAGATAACACTTGCATCAGGAAACTTGCACAACTGTATGGACTGCAGAAGTGTCTTCAAGTTACTCATACTGGACAAGCCTTAGGTTTTTATTGCATTCAGTGCTCCAGGCAGTGTTCTTGTGCACAACAAGGACATTCCATGTGCTGAATCACACAGCACATGGAATATTTCACACAGGAAAGGAGATTGGCAGGACATCTAGAATACAACTCCAGCACCTTGTTTTGCAGACTAACATGTGCCATGCTTGCTTTTTTGAGGGATCAATTCCCATCTTATCAGTGCAGAAATGTCTCATGCTCCCACCTGCCACTGCTCTTTCATCCGAGACCAGAAGCCTTTCCACTGTCACCCATTTTCTATCCTAGGATAGCGTACACCTTTTTTACTGGTGGTATGCTGTTTGGATTGAACAGCACTTTCTCCTCTGCATATTTCCCATGCTTTCTCTGAGACTTCATTTTGTTGGGGAGGACAAGCCAAGAAGTCCTTGATAGATACTTCCAAAAAATGCAGCAGGAAAAGTCAGCTTTTCCAAATGTTGAGTTTTATGCACTTTTATGGATGGTACTTCACCTGCCACTTGTATAATAGTATATGTGTTCCTCCAAGATGCCTGGAAAAAAGTTACTTTATTGGTGTACAATACACTGAGCAGAATTATTGAGGGTAGTGACATGCATGACATAAAGTATGAGAGTTGATAAGCTTTTCTATTTCCATGGCATTGCCTACTGAGTCATGTCTCCTAGGAAGCCTTAACCTCCAGATTTTACATCCTCAGGGCTGATATTGGGCAAGTTTTTCTGTGCTGCAGCATGACCAGAGCCCTGAAGGCCACTCAGGTTGCTCCTTCCCCCCACCCTACCACTGGGCCCCTACCCCTTACATATAAGTGCATCTGACTTCAGTGGGATTGAATCTGTCACATCTTCCCAAATCCCTGGAAGACCAAGAGTGCATGACAAGGCTCCCCAAATATGAGGAAAACTCAGTAAGGATGCAGTGTGCTGTGAGATTAGGAACTGGTGGAGATTGGTACTCATTTCAGCCCATGGAGTAGCTTAGTGCTGGTTAAAATAAATTCCAGTGTCTGAAAATCAATATCATCAGTAAAAGTCTGATGAACTTGTGCAAAAAGTCTTTGTGTGTCAAAGGAGGAATGATATCATTGCACAAAGTGGGCTGCATGAAGTGACGAACATTCAGGGGAAGGTTTATTCACTGAGCCAGGCACCAGGCAAAGCAGCTTCAGCTCTCTGCTCTTTCAAAAGTGTCAACAATTCCAAATTGTGTGCAGTTCCAGCAGCTGTGGACAAATAAAAAAGCCTTTGATAAGTAGGACAACAAAACCATCCCCTGTCCCTACCTTTTGGAGTCATGAGGAGTCAGTCTATCAGCTGTAATAAACACGAGGTCTAAACCAAAATCTTCTGAGAAATTCAGAACAGTATAGCCCTGAATTCTTTTGAAGAACAAAACATTTATGTTTCCTTCTGAGTAGTTGTGAAAAAACACTAGATTTTGGATTCATGCTTAGTTTTACTGGCGCTACTAGGGTAACACACTTCCATACCTCATGAACAATAGATGGTATTGTCCATATCTGTTTTTAGAAATGGTCAAGAGTGAGGATTTGATTTACTAAAAAAACCCCAAAAAACAACAAGTTTAGTCTTTGCCTGAAAAATATGAGAGCTTCTACTTGCACTTAAAGTAAATAATATCTAACTGTTTTCCCACTGCTGAAAAGTCCCAAGCTTTTAGGAAGTCTGGAAATTCAGCACTCAAGATTTAAAACACAGTAGGTCCACTTAAGCTTATCATTTTTATTTTGACCTCCAGTTCCACTTTAATTTTATGAGTTTTTCTTATTTTTTAAAACAGCTTTAGGAGGGAGTACAATGTGAAGTGCTTTTAATAGTGCTAACTTTTTGGCATGTTGCTGTTCATATGAACATCTGACTGATCTGTGATCTGTTAGACCATTCAGACTAGTTTAGCTGTAGTAGAGATGCATATATGTGGTCCTGTGGTTCCTGCTGGTAAGTCATCAATAAATACACCAGTTACCCCTTTTTTTGATGGCCTCCTTGACTGTTAGAAATATTTTGTTCCGTCTCCAAGAATAAAACCAGGTAATCTGATGTAATATCATAAAGCCACACAGATGGTTTCAAACACAAACCATGGGCTCATAAAAAAGGCTGAAATAATTGTGTGGTCCCTGATGCCCAGCAAATGTTCCAGAGAATGGTTTTCGCCATTTAGTGCTAAGATCACCACCTGCATCTATGCATGAATAGAAGAAAATATCCAAGCACAGAGAAAGTGACTAGGGTGTAGATATGAGGGAAAAGTCAGATTGTGCACATCTGCCTGGAGACTGTTCCTATTTCAGCCAAAAAACTGGGTTATTCAGCACCTCAACTATCCTTCTGACAGATGAAAGCAGATTTGGTGTCACAGCTTTTCTTCAGACCCCACTAAATGGTGCAGTACTAACTGGAGAACGCTGACCAGTTGTACCTATGTATTGAGGGTTGTAGAGTGGCTGGTCCAGGAGAAAAGAGGGCAGCAGGCACTTCCTAGTGTTGGGAGTCTATAGCAATTTACGCCTTGTTGAGGTGCTGAGGTAAGTTTAAGGCAAAACACAATGTGCCCCTGAAGACATCCGGGGTGCCCGCAGGCCCTGAGTGTCTTTTCAAGGGTCTGTAAGATTTCAAGGCTGTCATTTTCTCATGCACATAGACCTTACTACATTTCCCTGGCTACCTTATTATATGGTAGCCAGGGAAATGTAGTAAGACTGTTTAAATTGCTTTAAGTTATCCAGACGCGTAGTAATTGCTCCTAAGTGTTTGCTTTGTTCAACACAGACTTCTCTATTTTCAAAATCTCCTGCAGCAGTGTTCTCCATAGTAAAGCCTTTGTTATATGCAAATCTCGCTGCTTCAAACTTGCCAACATTTCGAGTCCTCAAAGACATCCTACCGCACATGGAGAAGTTTTTGTTCCTCCTTGTGCAATCACCACATTTACCTCCACAAGTGTCAAGAGACACGACTGAAGAGGCAGACTCGAATAGCATAGCAATGGCATTCCTTTACCTGGAAAAGGCCAAAAACTGCACGTCCGAGGGGAGGCCGGGCTCTTGCCTGTGGGATTCGGAGGGACGGGCTTGGAACCGTGTGGGAGCGCCGCGGCTGCTGCAAAAGTGAAACAACACTGCCCTCGAGTGCCGGGAGCGAAAAAGCACAGCTCAGCTGAGAGAGAGCTGGTACCGCTGGCTGCTCCCTGCTCCCGGCGGCNTCAAACTTTTTTGCAATATTATGTGTGTGTAGAAACAAATGGTCACAGACTTTACTTCCTGCCTATATTTATTTTGCCTAGCCCAGGAAGAAGCCTTTGGGCTTCCCAGTTGCTGGTATATTAGAGTTTACACTCAAAGTGGATTGTCTGTCACCTCGAGGTCAGCAGAGACCACCCTGACAGAACCTTGTTAAAATGTTTCTTCCTTTTGATATTGGCTTGCAGCGACAGTATGGTGCAGCAGAGTTGAAGAGAGCTAAGTTGTACAAACCAAGAACACTGCAGGAAATTCATTGGCAAAATGCTATTGCCAAAAAAAAAAAAAAAAAAAAAAAAAATCAGCAGAGCTCTCATAGTGGACTACGTAGCCTTTTCTTGTGTTACCCTTTCACAGTCAGCCCCTGTTTCTCCCTGCATGTCCCAGTGAGCTAGGGCATAGACAGGGACATCCTAAGTGAGTAACAAATTACAAAAAGGAAGAAATTGTTATAGTTTATCCAAGTTTCTCTGTACTCTTTTTTTCCTTTTGACTGAATCTTAACCACATTGTACAGCTCTTATGCACGTATATACCTGTGCAGTGGGGATTTAGTTGGTTGTCTTCAAGCAAACAGAGGGACATATGACAGCTCAGGCTAAGAGTAAGATGGAACATGCAGAATAAATTAATGAGCTGGCCTTGACCCATAATGCATTCAAAGCACATCTGGAAGGCAAAGATTATTCACATGCTGTCTTCTACCAAACAGAGTCAAGGATCAGGCAGAGATGGGCCAAGGTGAGTATTTAAGACTTGGAGTCTTGTTTCAATGTTACCAGCATTAATGAACCGTTCTCCAGGGCAGCTGCTCACCTGTCTGAAAAAGAATCAGAAGTCAGGCACAGGATTTTCTTAACTCTTTCCTCTATCCACTGAGAGTGAATGCGAAAGTGCAGATGCCAGGAAATTCTCAGTTACCTTCACTGAGATGGAACTTCCTTCTCATTGCTTTTTAGCTGGAAATGAAAAAAGGTGATCAAACGACCACTGAAGGTGTTGCATCTGTGCCAGATGCAGCCTTGCTGCGTAAGTCATGCGTTACAGAACCCTGACACTCAGATCAGTCTGCAGAAGGAAGTGTGCAGTATTGAGAACAAAGAAGGTGAGGGAAGAAGAGAGAGGCAGTCTGAACAAAGCTATAAGAGGCCACGCTGCTGAGCAAAAGTCCACTGAGGAAAAGGGAAAAGAGCAAAATTACAATGCATCGTGAAGGAAGGGTCCCAAAACATTTATGACTGGTGTAAACTTGAGACTTTGTATCATTCAGTCAGCAGATACTGTCAGCAAAATTTCGGGGTTTGAGGGCTGTATTATTCTTGACTGTGTTGAGTACTGGATTCTCAAAGGGTGGATGCCATTCATTTTGTTCCATTTCATAACAGAAGAATAGGACATCCATTTTTCAACTTGTATAATTTCTTAGCCTATATTTCTGCAGAAATGAAGCCAAACAGTTTCACCTACAGATGCTTTCAGACAGATGTTTCTCGATTAATGTATAACATGTGCTTTGTTAGAGACTAATTTAGGAGGAAATATATGCTCTTTCAAAATTGTTTTCTGTTGTTATGGGAGCTACGACTACTCACTTGACCACTGTATTCACAAAAAAAAAAAAAGGCAATTAGTCTGTTTCAGTGCTAATCACAAAATAGGTCTATTTTTTCTCTGTTATCATGCTGCAACACAAAGTCAACTTCAGAATAGCAGAATTATGTTATTATAGATTACCAGTTTTTTCACAGAATCTGCTCTGTCACATTAATGTTCACTAGATGAGACATAGTATCTCACAAGCAATGGAAAGCATCATTCACAAAGGAAAAACTATTGTGTGGGGATGAAATAGCAGGTCACACAGGCAATTGCAGCATGCGTCCATGCTTTTAAAATTCCATCTTCATGAAGAGATTTTAGAACACAGCCATCAACATCCCATTTTTCTTTTTATTAAAGAATGGGATTTTCAGAAGAGCTCAGTATGGGCCTAATTCTCCTTCTACTGATCCCAAGGGTAAAACACTCAGTGATTTCAGTGTCAGAAGGGTAAAGCAATTTCCTGTGCTTTTGAAATCCCACTTGCTGATACTGTCTCAAGGGAAAAAATGCAGACTCAAGGGATAAAAGTCTTTATTCGTTAGCAGTGAAACAGCACAGGCTCTAGCAATGCAAGGATCCTCAGGCTGCCCCCGAAGGATACAACCCAACCCAGACCTGGAATATCCATCTGTCAGAGCTGAGTTTCTCCTCTGCCCTGTCCCAGTTTCCTATGGCTGATTATAGTCCTTTCTGCTGAGAGATTCCCACAGAGCGAAGATCAGATTTTTCCATGAACAGATACAGGAACAGAAATACCCCATGAATCTGTAGTGAGATTTAAAACACATCTGTAGCATATTTGCAATTGTAAGGTAACTAACTTTTCAGGGTGATGGTGCTATTACATAATGAAGAAAAATCTAGAAGCAAAGAGGTAGAAATCTTCATAATGGACTGTGTGGATGTCTAAAAACATAAACCACTCTGCTTTTAGCAGAAACATAAATTTCATCCACAACTTTGCTAATGCAGAGGCACTTGTATCTCAGCTGTCTAGGTAATATGATGTACATGGAAGCACTGCACTGTTCTCTGCTGGACAGGGCAAAGGCCTGTGGATAAATACAAGCATGTGAAGGAAGTCCAAGGTAGGAGGAAGGAGAAGCTGAGATCACTGAATAGGTCAGAGGTACCTGAAAAACTCCACAAAGCACAGCAGTGAATATGTGCATAGCCTGGCCATATGACATGGAGAAGGGGCCATGGTGTCAGCCACAGAGACGGGGACATGAGACAGTCTATAGTACTCTCACAGTCTGTAGCTGAAGGCACTGATGTTTGGAAAGCTCTTGCAAGAGGAAGAACAGATTGCAGAAGAGTTCAGACCTTTGAAACCCGTAGTCAATCCAGACCAACATTGGGTCAACTACGGCAGTCAGCACTCTTCACAGAAAAGTCCCTGCAGGGCAGGCATCCCATCAGAAAAATTCTGGTCTGCAGCACCAAGGCTGGGCCTAAACTTCTCTGGGTGCACCTCTGCTGATACAGAGCAGTGAAGACACAAGTCACCCAATATGTTCTTCACCCACATGGAAGTTTTATTCTGATGTACGCTGTAGAACACAGGGGATCTTTAAAAGAACATGAGAAACCAACAGAAATCAGAAGTCGAACTTTTTAACAAAACCCAAACTACAGGAGATCCAGTATCTCATATCCGTATGTTTACAGCTCAAAATACACAGAATCCCTCATACCTATTTTAGTAGAAGTCCTGTCTGATGCTAAAGAGTCCCATGGCACATCACACTCCTGAATATCTCTGCTATTCAAAGTACTCCCTCATGAAGGCAAAAGCAGTCAAATGGTAGCAATTCTAGTGAAAGCCAGTATCATCAAGGTATCTACATCTTCTCCCCCTCTTTTGGTTGTCTTTCCACATTGTCTAACAGCAGCATTTTCCCTGCCTTTGCAGGCAAAAAGTGTAGAAACAGTTAGACTTGGATATTCAAAGCCATCCAAGACTTTTCTGGCCACCACCACTGACAGTCTGGCCAATGGTAGCACATTACTGCTGCAGTGCTGTTGTGCTGGCCTCTTCATTTTCTAAAGTAATCCCAGTCACATCCACCCTTTGTCAAAACAAATTAATCTTTAAATTACTTTTCTTCCCTGTGTTCCTAGTGTTTAAAATCTAGTGCAAGGATTTCCAAAAGCAGGACCATGATGCCAAAACTTGTAACTATGAGAGGTTTCATGTTTAGTTGATTATGAGGTTTACAAATCTCAAAATAGATCAGAAAATTACTTGAACTTCCAGGTAGCAGATGCATGTGTCAGAAGAATGTCCTTGGGTCCGTTGTACACAAATTCAAAGGAAAGCACAAAGGCGCAACATGTGTGGCATGCAGAACAGTTCACTGGGAGCAGGTCACCAGTCATCTCATCCTGTGTTTTGTTAGAAAGATGTAACTAACAAATCAGTGAAACCAGACAATCTTTCCTGCCATCCCAAATCAAACAACTCTTGCTTCAAAGACAAAACTTTTGAAGTTTGATATGTATATCACAACAACTGTGAAAGTCATCCATTCATTTATTGCTGTGAATGCTAGCCCACATCTTTCAGAATAGTCAGCTGAATTACTAAAGCTGCAACACCTCCACCAACTGCTGAATTTTTTTGCTTCCTGCAATAAGAATCACAGTAACAGTAACACTGAAAGGAAAAATAGTCACGAAACTTGACCTAACACGTGTTTTGGAATTGAAAAAATAGTGGAAGATATTCAAATGATTATATATTCAATGCATTACTTCCTTCAGGAAGGTGATACAAATGAGTTCAGGATTTGCACAGCTAGTGTAAGTGGGAAAAATGCACCAGGGAAAAGAGCTTTGGAGGCTCATTAGGAAGTGAGTTAGAGAAGGCTTCAATATGTTGGTGCTACTTGTACACATAAATGATTAAGGTTTACTGTTTAGACATTGCTTTGTAAATTAATGACTTTATTAAATCACACCAAGTATAAATGTGTGCGTATTTTTCATTTGACAATTAAAAACGAAACAATATAGTGTGTTTATTCCTACTGAGGAACAGGGAAATAACCTTTTTCCTCACCTGCCATCACAATGTTTTTGAGCAGGGTGCTTTAGCTTGGTTCTGTTTTCTCAGACACTAAAAACTGTGTATCACCTGGAAATGCAGATGCAGAACTATTTTCTTTCCCTAGGTTTACCATGTCTTACTTAATGGTCTGGAATGAACATAACAGCTTCCAGCAAACATGTCGAAACTGAGGCTTTCCTCAACACCCTCTAACTCTGTTTCTCAGGTAATAAAAGATCTGGACACATCAGAAGCTCAGGACCAGTTAATGGCTGAAAATGAGCTGTCAGATCCTGAAGCAACAAGAAAAATGAAGGGATGCCTGTCAGAACTCAAATGTCACCTTCACAAGCACTTTCCTGAAATAAGCAACAGGAATGGCTGCCTATGAAAACCATTAGTGGAGATGACAATTCTGGCTCCAAACTGACAGCTGAGCAATTGTTTCAGTGATCCAGTGATAGGGGATTCAATCTTGAATTCATAATCCACACATACTTCTCTGAATGTTAACTTTCAGCCACAGCATCTAATGGAGAGTCCTATTCTGGATCCTGAAGACAACCAGTGAATGAAACTGTCTGTAAGACAACTTAGGGAATTTCAGAAAAGAAATCTCAGCCATTTTTTTGGAAGTGACAAACCAAATCCCAAAATACCAGACATTTTAAATTCAGAATAATTACCGGGAATTTATATCACCAAGAGTTTGAAGATAGCTAGAAATTGGTTGAAATATGTGAAATTTCAAAAAAAAATGCTAACTTTCACTGGAAAGTGAAAGCTTTGTGAAACAAAAGGGAAAAAGAGAAAAGTGACTTAGAGGATTTTGACATTTCACTCCAACTGAAATAAATGTATGCTGATGCATACTAAGGAGTAAACTGACAAACAAGTCCTCCAACAAAATAAAATGGGTGGCTGATAAGCCTGAAACAAGTGAAAAGAGGTATCTTTGCAAGAAGGGAGACAACTAGAAAATGATGCCCAAACTATGGAGAGCAGAAGCTAAGAGGAGGTTTACTGTTGAGAAAGGTGACACGGGAGTTTGTGTTAACATCGTCCCTGTTTGTTCCATGCCTTTGAAATGTTTCCATCACACATTTCACAATTTTCTCCCCGTTCTTTGTTGCCATATTGCATGGAGCAGGGTAGAAGGAAAGGCCTGTTCCCCACTTCTTTTCTCTGTTTGCAGTGCACTAAGAAGTGAAGTCCACATTGGCAACATGAGAAAGCTGAGACAAAACTTTGAAGGCAAGTGGTGGTTGCAGTTTAGGAGTGGTATTCTCCAGTTTAGTATTACCACTAAAGAACATGTTGAGATAAGAAATATTTACTGAAAATAGCAATGACATAAGAAAACAAGCAGTGACAGTAACAATATCAACAACAAAAGGTATAAGGAAAGATACAAAAAAACCCCTGATAATAGGCAAAGCCAGACAGCTCCCTTCACCATGTTTTCTCCTCCAGACAGAACCGCCGTTTAGCCCCAGCAATGATGTGAAGTGGTACAGAATAACTCAAGGCCCCAGCCATGCCTCCTCCCAGCTACTGCAAAAAATTAGCCCTATCCTGGCCAGAACCAGGGCACTGGTGTGGTCTGCAGGTCCTTTAACAGTAGTTTTCTTCACTAGCCCTGTGTCCTGTCATCACCATCATCATTGCCTCCATCCCAATTTGTGCTGCTTGGAAAGTAGTGACACTCTCTCAACTTTAGATCTTTCTCAATGTCCCAGAATGATTTTTCCTAAACCTTTTCTTTCAGTCAGGTTTTGCATTCCCCTTTTCTTGTTATTTTCTGAGTTTGTGCTTCTGAGCCTCAGCTCAGCCTATTAGAAAAAGGCAGTCAATGGAGCAAGTAATTTAGCTGCTGGAAATCAGTCTACCTTCTGATTTGTACCTCCTGCAGACCAAAATACCTTATCCATTATCCCATATTGCAAATATAAGTTTTTCTGTATTAAATAAAGAAATTTTATACATTTCAAAACTGGCAAAGAATTACATGGGGATTAGCTGCATAGTTAAATCACTACAATGATTCAAAAATGCTTTTAAAATCCTACAGGAAGATTAACAGAACTCTTTTAGGCTATATCAAAATAAACTATTCATCTCCCCATAGCTCATTTCATCCAGAGGTAAGCCATGGAAAAACACTTGGTGGGTGGAAATCCCTGAAACCCCAGTATGGAAATAACCTGTGTATGATGGAGTGAAAGCGCACACTTTTATAAGCATGCATGTTTATGAAGGTGTATTTGCAGAGCATAGCTGAAGAAACCATCCATAGCAAGGGCCAAAGAGGTCAAAAGAAGTGGGTGGGTGGGAAAAGGCTTCATCTCTCACTTGTGTTACTTAGTGGAGAAAAAAAAGTAAGTCAGCACCATCTTTAGGCAGCAGGATGCTTTGCCAGGGCAGAAAGCAGACACTGATGCTCAGCAGGCCGCATGGAAATGTACAAACTATGACGGACTACTCTCTTTTCATGGTATTGTGCTGTTCTTATAAGTAATATAATATGTAATGATCACATTGTACAGCAAACCAGATGATTAGCTCAACATGCAGACAGCTGCCTGGCTTAAGTCAAACATATTTTTCTACTCACTGTCCCCTCGCCTGGGAAGCACCTTCCCTTTATCAGACTCTATCTGCTATTGACATAAACTGAAGTCAAGGTTTTTGTTCAGCCAGTTCTCACCATTGTGTATTCATTGTGTAGGCTTTCCTGTGAGAATAAACAGCCCAGCTCACTGAGGTGCAGGGAAGAGGATTATGGTGGGAGAGCAGGAGCTTTTCCAAACATTCACAGGAGGAAGACTGAAAAACAGGAAAGCATATTCTGAAGAATGCCCTTTGCAAAATATCCCTTAACTTTTGGCCAAGAGTAACAGATAGTAACACTTGCAGCAAAGCCAGACCTGCAGTGCAGAGTATAATAAGGAGAAAAATTAAATATTTATCATGTCTTGTGTTAAAGAGAGAAACAAAGACACAGAGGAAAGAAATCAAGTGAAGAAGGAACATTTTCTACATGGCTTAAATCTTCCTGTACCTGCAATGTGATGCTCAAAATCAGTTTTCAGTTAGAGAAGGGATGCAGGTCAGATTGTCTGTCAGCCTTACGTGGTTCAGAGCCAGGGCCACAAGAGCTCTGCTGGACTGGATTAGACCAGGCACTCCTTTTTTCAACCCCAGACACGTTTGCTATCCTATAGTGAGAGTATGGAGACCTTGAACAAATCATGTCACCAGCTTGCAAGCAGCACCTGCTTTCTGACTTCCAAAACAATGTGTGGTGCATGGTGAGGTTACTGTCTCACTCTCTGTCTGCAGTGGATCGACCACCTCAGCAGGAACAGTCCTGCCTGCTTCTGTGCTCAAAGACAGTCTGCCAGATAGCTTCAGTGGGACAATTAGGGACATGGCAGGAAAAAAAAAATCTAATGAATTCTGTGTGCTTCGCAGAGACAGAAGCATTTTTGAAAACTCCCTTTGCTCCCAGAGGGACACTGATGAGCAGAGGAGAGTGCTGAACCCAAAACAAAGCAACAAAGCTTTTCAGCTCTCAGCTTTTTACCTCAAAGAGTAAAGGGAGAGCATACACTCTCATGTTGAGAGGGTATTCTGCACATCACAAGCCCCCTGGTCTCTGGCTTATCTCCACACTGAGATGCGTTTGCCTGGGCAATGGGAAGAGAGAGGGCCCTGGGCTGTGTGCCCAGCTGGTGTAAGGCGACACAGCTTCTCCAGCAGAGCTGTCCTGTCCAGTCCACAGCCAGCACCACCATCACGGGCCTGGCACTGGGTTCAAGCGGGGTTTAACCCATTGCTTCTTCAGAGCTGTTCAGGTAGACTGCAGGGGATTGGCACTGGTTTATAGTAGCTGAGGGCATGTCCTACTCCTTAAGGAAAGTCTCTGAAGTGCAGAGAGCCTTTTCAGACAGTGTACTCCCTCTGCCAATCTGTACCTCATATGGGGATGTAAGCATATATTTGTATGTGGGTAAATAGACAGACAGACAGGAAATTTTCAAAAAAAATATGTCTTTTGAAATGCAATTTCACCCACATTCATTATGAGAGCTGACCAGGGGCTGAACTCAAACCGATGTGGTCTCAAATTCCACATGAAGACCATGGGATCATACCAAAGTTGTGTGTTATCAATCTGACTAACTTATTGAAGTTTGGACTCAGCATGGATTTCTAGGGTTCCTTGTTGAATGTCACTGTTGCTTAGGCAGAAGTGAAAGAGACATTCGAGCAGGAAATCTTGACACTGTGTAAGAGTGTAAAACACGGTGTAACATTATTATACTGTCTTCTTAGCAAAAGGAAGCAGTTCTTTCTCAGGAATCCTGCCTCACTGTTTTCAGCAATTTCCAATGAATAGCCTATGTCCACAAAACCCTGTGGGAGTTGGTCTTAAATGTAGCAAACTGAAAGGGCTAAATTAGGGTAGATTTGCAACCTTTCTACTTTAAGCCACCTGAGATAAATGCTTCTGAACCTTGCCGTATTTAATGCTTTCTCCTTCTTCACACCCATAGGCCCAGGGTTTTCCAAACCATAAGCACTTTAGGCAGCTTGCAGGGGCAAACCAGGTTGGGAAGAAGGAGACACATAACTTTATCATGCTCTTGTTTCAGACATAGAGTCACAGAAAGATCTCCAGAGAATGGGATTAGAAAACAAACTGGTACACAGTAATAGCGTAACTATCTGCTGCGTGACAGGAGAGAGAGTCCAGTTAGATACTGTGATGCTCAAAGTCTGAGTTCCAGTTACCACAGAGCATCCTGCTGCTGCTGCTGCTGAGCATTGTGCTGGCACGATATCTCAGCTACGCTCTCAGAAATGCACACCGAGAGCCATACCTGATCAATGAGATGCAGACTTCAGTTTCACAGCAGGGCTCAATGACAGCTTGCAAATGCCAGCCTCTCATGTGGATCCAGACTCCATCCCTCATCTGTGCTGCTGCTTGCATCCTCTCCAGCAGCGGCTGCTTGTGCTTGGTGTCTGTAGGAGGTGGAGGGACTTAAGCTATAGGAAGGAGAGCTGTGCTTAGCATGCATAAGGCATACAATTGCATTTAAATCAGAGTCAGGAGACTTGGCCTGTCAGACAACCCTCTGTCATCTGTCTCCAGACATGACAAATTGCATTTCTTCTCCCTCCCCCAGCCTCAGAGGGTGGGGGCTAGGAAAAATGGACACTGTTTCTACTTTCCCTGGTTAATGGTTGGTGATTTACATCCTCGCTCCTTGGTCACAGCAATTTCACTTCCCCTCCTGCAAGGTCACCTCTGTATGAGCTGGGAACCATTTTCTACCTGTGATTTCTCTAGGCTTTTTACAAAGTTTGGCTCCAGCCTATAGTTCCCTTTTCTGGAACTCATAGATTTTACAGTCCAAACATCTTCAGCAATCTACTGGCATGCGCTGTTCGTTGTATCCCTTGTGGAACCTCTGACTTCTCAACTGGCAGCAGGATTTTAGTTGCTGTACTCGTGTGTCCTTTGTGACAGTGTTTCTTCACTGTTTCACTGCTAACCAGACAGCGGGGCTGACCTGTGGATATACCATCAACAGACTAACTGGTGGTCTGTGCTGTGAAAACTCCCTTGTCTGGGGCTGTCATTGGGAACGGGCCTTTCCACACAGAGAATTTACTTCCCAGGACTTACCAGAGCTACCTGTACCACATGGCAGTCTTCTTCATTGCAGATAAACTTCTTAATTTGGGTCTTTTCCTGAGTAGAAAGAAAGCTTTTTACAAAGTGTATTTTGGTTTCGCCCACAGTAGTAATGGCCAGCTATTGCACCCTGTCTTTGGAGCCATCCCACAAGTCAAGTACCTCAGGAGTTTTTTAAGAGGCTTTTGATGTTCTTTCTAT
>VYZP01074213.1:1148-15484 GCA_013400635.1 Hypocryptadius cinnamomeus | reverse complement strand
ACAGCAAAAAAAAAAAAAAAAAAAAAAAAAAGTTTTTAAAAAATTCAATGTCAATCCCCATAAGAGTTATTTCACTTTTACTCTATTATCTCTGCAGTAACATTGTTAACCTGACAGTTAACATTCTGCCCCAACATTCCTCAAAGAGGTGCAGAATTTGGTCTTTGGTAACTTAAAAATCTTTTGTGACTAAGGAGTACAGTGTCTTCTGAATTTTCTTGGCTAGAGGAAAAGACAGGTGTCCAATGGTGTTCTTGACCTAATGTTCCTCATACTAGATATCCAAAGTCTAAAGCTTTCAGACATGGACAATTTGGTTTGGATTGACATTAAAGCCACCACTGGGTACAGAGAAATGTATCATAGCTCAAAAACATGATGGAGTGAATGGCAGCTCCAATTACATTAGCTCATATGAGACATGGAGAGAGATGAAGATCTCCAGGTCATCTTTAATCTTTAACAGCTTCTGATTAACAGTCAGCTCCTGAGGATGTGATTCTTCTTTTTTTTTTTTTTTGTCTTTTAGAATACTAGGAGTAGATATCCTCTGCCATTGCTTTAGACTAGTGAGTACCGAACACAAAGCAGCAAAGCAGCTTCCTAATTAATATTAAGACACATTTTGCCTGTTCAAAAAATGCATGCCGAAGACTATGAGAAATAAGTCTTCAAATTGAATACAGTTTTCTACTGATGGAAGACTTGTATCACACCCTGCACCCTGAATGTCCTGCAGATCCTCCAAAAAAAGTCTCCCAAGGATATTTGGAACTGTAGAGAGGTAGTGAGCTATACATCTGAGATGATAAAATATTAGGAAAATGTGAAGAAAGAATGCTTTGAAATACTTCACATCAATTGTCACTTATTTAAAGATTATGTCTTTGTCTGTCTAAAGCCCTTTTAATACTTTCTTTTGAAGACATTGTATACAGAGCATTCATTCTTCTACATGTAGACAAAGTCATACCATAAAACTAATTTCTGTATGATAAATTTCTATATAGCAGTGATGTATAGAACATTTCAAAGTATTTGAATGAATAACAGCATAAAGATGTCATTACTGGTGCTGAGCATGCAAATAGAGGTAAATTGTGTCTAATTTTATAATCTGTAGTTGTTGCAGCTAGTGACAGTGATGAGTGGTGAGAGCAGAGGGATACTATGTGCCATGCTTTAGTACTTAAACCCATCTTACTGCGAGTGTTTGGGATGAACCTTGTGCCAGGCAGACTATCCAAGAATGTCACAGTGCAAAGCCCTACACTTTTCTTCACATCTCACAGCAGTGACAGCTGCCGCCATGGAAATCCAAGGCAAGCTGGACTGTCTGTTGACAGCAAGTTTGGCAATTTTTGCTTTCCAGATCCCTGACAGTGAGCTACAGCAGTCTTGTATGACTGTTCCTCAGTGCTCAGCACAAAGTGCTGATAAAGCAGACATTTGCCACACCTGTAACTGCAGTTTCTGGAGGCACGGTGTGTGCAAATGGCAGAAGAACACAATTTTCCCCACCCTGTAACTGCGCCATGTCACCTTTGGTCTCCCCACAGAATGAATTGCCATATCCAAAGGTAAGCTGTGGGTATGATGGGCATGTCTTGCTGTCCACAGGCATGACAGGAAAAGGCACCAAGAGTCCCTTTGGGTTTCTCCTTCTGTCTGCATGGGGAACACGCATGGGTGGCTACTCCCAAGTAGCCCTCTGGAGCGACCAGCCTCTTCCCTTCTGTCATTCAAACCATTAACTAGATCCCCTTCTAAAAACAAGGCAGGAAGTTCAAGGAATTGTATGGAATACTGCGTGGGATCTTAATTCCTGCCCCTCACCATTTTATCTTGTTTGAAATGATATGCTGAACTTAGCTTGAAGATGTGATTGTTGAACTTTTGCTTCTATAAATATCAGGCTTCCAATATTTTTTCCCAGCTGTGCACATAAAAAGATGCCCACTCATAATGGACTACTTCTAGTAGAAGCAAGTTGGTTTACTATATTTACAGACAGTTCATAGATGTGTTGTACACACAAAGTGAATTATTTTTGCATGCATCACTCAGAAATAATACCAAATATTAATTTAGAAAAGCCCATGAATAGATGAAATAATTAGGATGAGTCCTCTAAAGCTGAAGTATGTATGGGGAAGAGATGGTAAATAATTCTTGCATATTCTCCTGCCATCATGTATTACATCATCTAAATGATTTTTGGTCTCCCCCTTGTGATAAGCCAGTTATTACGATGTGATAAAGTGCTGGTCTATCCCTTACTTACATAGGAATTTCACAAACTGAAAAGACCTAGAAATAACAGTTTGTAGTGAGTACAATGTAATGTCCACAGCTAACCCAGTTCAAGGAAAGAGAGATACTCCTGCTGTTCCCTGAAATCAGTCTGCTAACAACAGCAAAGCAAGGCAGAAAGAGTGTATTTCCACACAAAACTAATGTGCTGACCTCAGAAAAATGCATCTTTGTTTTACTGTGGGAATTTGTAAGTACAAAGAAATAGAAGAAAGTAAACTGCCTCATTCATTTTACTCACATGCTTCTATAAAAGAGGAGCTGTGAGCAAATTTGGGATCTAGTCCTTGCCCTCTGGCTGGCACAGGGAAGTGTCCATTGGGACATCACTTAAACACTGGGTCACAATGTAGGAGCACCCCTGAAGTAACAGCCATTTATGGCAACAAAGACCAGGCAGAGACTGTGATTCATGTAATTTCAGACAGGCACCTCCGTTGAATTCTGTTACCTGGTATTAGTGGGGTTCCTGGACACCTCCCTGCATACACTGCCAGCAGCAGCCCAAGAACTGATGACACATGTCCACAGAGGGGCCTGAAGCCCTTCCAGGAAACCCCAGAGATGCCCACATCACAGGAATAGAAAAGGAAGAATGTCTGTTCACCAGTGGTGTACAGCTATAAGAAAGTTGGGTCCAGCAAAATATTTTGTGCTTTGCTCTCTGCATGGTAGGTTGACATCCAGTTCCCACTGCTTCACTCAGCTGCTATCTGATCCCTGGAAAGACTGCCTACCCCTTGAGCAAAGGTTTTGTTATACCTTGGAAAATGCTGCCCTTCAGGGAGCTGGACCAGCCTCCTGGAGTCCCTTGACAATGAGACCTTGGACACAGGGATGTTGATGTTTCAAGGCAATAACTTTATGTTATTCACACACAGGGTCAGTTTGGACATGGATAGTGTTGACACTCACTGTTTTTGCTTCATCCCTTAGCAAGGACCATTTCATACATTCTAAGGCTAGAGTTTTGCTGCATTTACCCCTCCCTAAGCAGGGGAGGGGGTAAATGCAGCAAAACTCTAGCCTTAGATTGTATGCCCCCTCAGACAGAAACTTGTCTCCCTACTAATTAGTCATTCCAAAAAAGTAGAGTACTACCTCTCTTTTGGGGAGCGTGGGGGCAGGACACAGGGGACAAGGGCGTGTTTGTGTCTTTCCTTTCTTAGAAGAAGAGAAGGGTGGTTTGTGCTCTGTCCTGAAACTGTACGAGTCTGGACAGCACACTATTTATAAGGAAGGGTGAACAAAAGCCCCTCCTCTTCTAAATGTCGTAGTCTGTGAGAGATCCCACCAAAGAATGCTTCCCATGTATGTGAAGTATACTATGTTTATTTAGCAGAAGTCTATGTTGCAGGCCCTGGGCAGTGAATGCAGGCCCTGCCACCCCCTGTGAGGGGTTTGTGGGCCTCTGGCTCCATCTTTCCATTTTAAACTTCTCAGTTAGCATGAGACCTTAACTAAAGGTATTTTGCTCCAGTTTTGCCTTAATCAAAGCTGTTTCGTTTTTTCAGATCAGGTAAAGAACTAACTGCCCAAAAGTTCTTCCAGGAACAAAGTGTGAGAACAACTGCTTTCTGCAAGTGGCATCTTATTAACCACAGGAGCACCACTTTGGCTGCCATCCTCACACCTCAAAGCATTCTACAAAATCAAGAATTTGAATGGACTGGCAACTGTGATTCGCATTTCCTGGAAAGGCTTTGACTAGAATTGGCAATTCAGTGCACTTAGCTGAACTGGTTGTCCGTTAAGTCATGGGTGTACTGAGAGGCTGTAAATGCACAAAAAACAAGGCAAAGCACCAAGCTCCTTCCTGAACTCCCCGCCACTGAAGATTATCCAGTTGGCAGGGAGAATCTGTGGTTAGTGGATGATGTTCTTCACATCTCTCAACAGCTTGCAGTATAAATATATAATGGGCACAACAGGCACCAAAGATTTGGAGAAGCATTTGAAATAACTAAAATAATTTAACAAAATTATATCTTTCCAGGAGCCAAAGACATAACTCCTATGTGCCACTCGACCAGAATGCCAAGCCCTGTAATTCCTTGCACTGCTCACCAACTTTTCGTATGCCTGTCCGAATGCAGATGTAGCACAAATTGCAATATATCTTTCAGTTTTAAAAGAGTATCTTGTAGAAATATGCAAGCTTTGTTTATACTTTCAAGTACCAACACCTAGTTAGAAACATATGTTATTTGCTTAATAGGTATGGGTTTTGCTGCATGCGCACTGACAAGAGAGCTGTTTATGTAGGAGCTGTTCCATGGCAAATACCTTCCAGTCAGGTACAATCTGCTCTAGCAAGTTCCAGGACTTTTCTTTTTTTTATAACTTTTCTGACTAATAAGCCAAGTTGCCACAATTATTTAGGTTCTCTTCAGCTTTTACTTTGGCTTTAAATCAGAGTCTTCCTTCTCAAGAAAAGCCATTTCTGACTTGTGCTTACCATTCCCTTGCTCTCTGCAGGTCTGACCTACCTACTCTTAAAATGCACAATAACTTCTTCGAAGCAAACCACTTATATCGCCATGAAAACCTATGATTGCTGTGAAAATAGAGATGTGCCTGTTGTGGCTGTTGATTGAAATAGCACCATTTCATTTTCATAATTTATTAACATCTAGTATTTAGCTCACATTAGAGGTTTCTCTTTCAGTGAAAATAATTGTAATGTTAATCAGACTCAGAATTTGTGTTCAAAAATTAAAAATATGTTATTTTTAATGTGTGTGAGTGCTAACAAAGTGAACACATATAGTTGCACAGGAGCCTTGCTTATCCCAACCCTGGGGTACTCTCCCAGCCTCAGGGAGCTCTTGGTCTCCCTATGCATTAGTTCTCTTCAAAACTGTTTTGTCTGCACTTCAGAAGCACAGTCTGAATTTCAACACTTACCAGATCTGCTGAGAGCTTGCTATGACTGAATGTTATGAAACCAAAGGAGGCAAGTCCTTCACCTCCTCCTTTATGCCTGCCTTGCACTCAAGCACAAAGTAGATTTTCCTTGAATTACGTCACTGATGATTCTCCTGAAGACCGTTGCTGTTTTCTTTCTTGGATATGACACACAAGCATTGTGGCTGAAAGGCTGATGATCATAAAATAACATAATCATAAAATCGTGCAACCATTTAGGCTGGAGGACACCTTTCAGATCATCAACTTCAACTATTAACCCAGCACCACCAAGTTCGCCACTATACCATGTCCCTAAGTAGCATGATCCTGTGCTAAACTCTTAGGAAGAAAATCACAGAGATGTTGGCAGTGGCACATTTAATTTTTTTAAACATCCTTACTCATGTTGTTTTTCTTGTTTCCCAGCTACTCACTCTCATTGCAGTCCCCTGTTACTGCTGTGTCTTTGGAGACAAGCTGGTTGGATTTTCCTTCCAATATACTGATCTCTAGCTTAAGTGCACAGAATTTAAATACTAATGAAAATATTTCAAAAGCACTCTATTTCCCCTGTGTCTTTTTTTTTTTTAATCCATGCTTAAGATTAAATGTAGTAGTAGTTGTTATAATCTGAATTGAAAAAAACTCAAAACTGTAGTATTTGTTATTTTTAAGTGCTTGTCCAATCTTACTGCACAGTTCAAATACAGCACACCTGTGTTTACAGGCTGCCACATCTGCACAAGGGATAAATACAGTCATTATTTATAGTAGAAACTGGGTATCTTTCCTTGCACAGAAAAGCAGAATTTGAAATGCGTGTATGTTTCACTGTACAAACAGAAAAGTAAAAAAAAAATAAAAAAATTGAAGAAATGTGCTGCTATTGCCAAATAATCAAAAAATATTTTCTCCTGAGAAATGATTAGGCTAAAATCCTAGAAATTTGGAAAAATCTGATGTAAAAGTGCAAAATTACTTCCCTCTCCTATACCTCAAAACTTGCTTAGGACTGGCATTGTATGTGTATAAAAATGCATGCGCAGTGGTTCCAGGTCTTCCCATTTTAAACATTAGTGGCACCTTTATCAGCCATTTGAAAATACCATTGTATCACTAGATATTGGAATGTTCTTTGATTCTCAGTCTCCATTTTCTGTGATTCTGTAATTTTGTTAAAGACATCATAGAGCCGTAAAAGCGCTTAAAGTGTTAGACTGCTTCTTTGCAAATGTAAAAAGGCATAGATACAGTAGATTTAATTCTTAGTTCATTTCCACAGCAATTAAATAGGAATAATTGCACCAGAATTCCACCAGATTTGCACAGCTGTGAATGTGAGAAGGACCAGGTCTTGCTTTTTAATTACTATTTCACTTATCTGTTTGATTTGAGGCTTTGAAATGGAAGTCTCAAGGAAGATCAAAGGGAAAAGCATGTGCTTATCATAAAGCACTGCCTTCATGTTGTGGTATCCCAGCATTCAGAGTGACATTTCCAGGACCTTCCTGATGCAATCATCCTCTCCAGAAAGCCTTTCAGAAGAAATGTTTGGGCAAATGAAAAATAACATCTAAACACATTCCTGAAAGAGACAACACAAGGAGAAAAGAGACAACACAAGGAGAAAAGAGATAACACAAGGAGAAAACTCTTGCTTGCTTCACTACCCGTCCACAAACACATAACCTACACAGGAATCTCTGCTCTGACCCAGATGCAGGTGTAGCATGCTTGTGGTGGGGATGCATGTCCCAGTGCTGACTCTTTGGGATATGATGGATGGCCTCACTCACCCAGGCCAAACTCCTGCCTGCACAGGGAGTTTGGATGGGCTATCAGTTGCAGCAATGTGTCTACAGGAAAGTGGATACAGAGAAGGAGATATACCTGGATGAGACCAAAATCTACTGTGTATCTTTTGCAATCATTAAAACAGTATTAAAGCCTTGATGTTGTCGATGTCCTTTGTCATTCTATGTGTTTGTTCTTCTGTGATGAGGAGGAGAGGCTGGTGTGGGGGCAGTACAGTCTTGGTTTGGTTTTGGGAGTTGAATTTTAGTGTTGGCCCAGGTAACTTGCTCCCACACAGTCTCTTCAAGGATGGAGCTTTCAGTCAAAGGCTTGAAGATCCCTCTGGAGGCAATGTAATTTATTTCCTGGGAATATCAATTCAACTTCAGCATGTATTTGTCTAACTCCCTTTTAGAAGTGTCCAGCATATTGATCTTCCTTCTTTATACCTTTTTTTTTTTATTTTACTTGCCCCACATCAAAACCAAAAACACCAAAACCCTTGTCTTTTATGTATCACCCTGGTACCTCTTTTGTAGACTCAATTATTTATCTTTCATTGTGCCAACACCCAGTATCAGCACAGGTTGGGGATGAACAGATGGAGAGCAGCCCTGTGAGAAGGACTATGGCGTGCTGGTGGGTGAGAGGCTGGACATGAGCCAGCCATGGGCACTCCCAGCCCAGAAAGCCAAACGTGTCCTGGGCTGCATCCAAAGCAGCGTGGGCAGCAGGGGAGGGAGGGGATTCTGCCCCTCTGCTCTGCTCTGCTGGGAGCCCACCTGGAACCCTGCATCCAGCTCTGGGGTCCCAGCACAGGAAGGACATGGAACTGCTGGAGTGAGTCCAGAGGAGGGACACCAAAACCATGAGAGGGATGGAGCATCTCTCATATAAAGAACGGCTGAGAGAATTTGATTTGTTCAACCTAGAGAAGGCTTTGGAGTGACCTACCTGTGGCCTTTCAGTACTTGAAAAGAGCCTACAGCAAAGCCAGAGGGGGAATTTTTACAAGGGCATTTTTAGATTATATATGATGTGAAAGTTCTTTGCTGTGAGGATGGTGAGGCACTGGAACTGTTTCTGAGTAAAAGAAAGGCTGTGGATGCTCCATCCCTGGAAGTGTTCAAGGCCACATTGGATGAAGCCTCTGAGAATCCTGGCCTGGTGGAAGGTGTCCCTGTCCATTGGAAGGGATGTTGGAATGAGATGATCTTTAAAGCCCCTTCCAACATAAACCATTCTAAGATTCTATGTCTTGAAATTATAATCCAGCTAAAACTGGGTAGAAAGGACAATTCTGCCTCTTCTGTATTACACACAACAATCTATCTCATATTACTAGCCAAGGAGCTTGTTATTATTTCAAGAAAATTTGCTTGCTGTGTATTTTCTTTCTGGGTGCAACTCTTAAATGCCTGTCTATAGACCTGCCTAAGACCCAGATGTTATCTCTTTGTGCATACACTCATCCTCCTTTGTGTCAGAGTGCTTCTATTAGGAATATATAAAAGCAAAGTACTGAGAGGACAACAATTCACCCTGTGAAAGCAGCTCAGACCTAGACAGAAGAAACATGTCCCTGCCATGCACTTGCCTTTACCTTGAAGGCAGAGACTCCTCCATCAACCACCCCACTCACTCTTCTCACCTAATTGTTAGAGAATAACCCAACAAGAAGTGAATGTCATCCTGCTGATGAGTAATGATTTCACTGCTTCCCAAATTATTTTAGCTGAGATTGTCCTAAGCAAATAGAGCAGAGCTACACATTCTCTTCAGGGGCCTGGAAGAGCCACACAATCAAAATGATAACAAATCTTGAGATGATTACCAACCATATGAAAAATTATTTGCTAAATGACACATCCAATATACTAGAATTCTCTATCAGAGTCTGCAGCCAAAATATATTTGAACTGCTGATGCAGAGCAACACTTCCCCTTTCACCCGTTTCCTAGAAATTAAGATAGCCAAATGATGAATCTTGTGCTACTTAGGATGACAGCATGTAACATATTTTACACAATAACAAGAATTCCTAAATTGGGATCAGGGTTGTTTGAGTACTGATGGACATACACTGATGTTATGTCATTATAGAAATTAAATGCTTTGGTTAACTATTAGGTATATCTTGTTATTTCCTAGTTGCTTCTAAGACAGTCGTTGAGAACTTATTAGCAGTTTTCAGGGATGGTGTAAAATTGGTCTGTGAGCTTGCATGTTACTTCATTGACATGTAATTCCAATTTCTGAACTAGAATGAGATCCAACACTTGCTTTCTTCCATTAATTATTTTCAGACCAACTGGAAAACTGGATATTTGTACTGCGATTCATAAGAAGGAATGGCTCAGGGACAAAGCTCAACTGCAATGCAGAAGTAAACCAACTGTTGAGCAGGTATTTTTTATACTTTTTTTTTGTAAGGAGATATTGAGAAGTTAGTTAATCTGAATCTGAGGAAACTAATCTTCAGGGCTGTCTCCATGCAGAAGTTGATGCTTAGAAACATAAAGTTGCAAACCTTTGGTGACCTACAAAAATATAAATCCCTATTACTTGTCTTAAGGTGGGATGTTTAAGCTCAATTTCAAACTCTCTAGGATAAAGCTGCACTTCATGAGCACAAAGAACAGCTGCAGGAGGAAATGAATTGGAGAGCCTGCTGCAAAACTGTTTCCACCTATAGAAAGGCCAAACCCTTTGTGTGGAACAGAAGAGGCTTTACAGAGAATTACTGTGCTGCACTAAGGTACATTCAGCAATTCTTATGGAGGGATTGAACTACCTGAAAGGAGTTGCACAGACTTATTATTTTGAAGAACAATGACAATGCAAGCTTAATATTAACATTTATCCAAAATATAAGTTCTCTGAAAATAGTGCCGTTAATACCTTGCATAGTTTTCTGAGAAATGACTACCTGGAAAAAACATTGAACCAAAAATCTTCATACCAGTAAAATTTTCAGAATGTCACCGTGACTCATGTCACCGTCACCGTCAACTTCTACAGTATAAATGGAGGACTGGACAACCCCTGCAGAGAGTGGAACAGAAACAACCTACAAGCCACATAAAAAACATAAGAGTAATTTGCCAAGTGAAAGAGAAAAAGGAGTTCTTATCCTTGCTGGGTAGAACAAAAATTCACGGTTTAATAATTCAGCACGAAAACTTTTATTGACCTGTAGAAAAAGTGTTCTTAACAGGAGTCGGTGAAGGGTCCTTGAGAACACATTATACACAGAGTTGAATCCCCACTTTATTCAGTATAAATGTAACTAGATTTGTCCTGATGCATCGTGTAGTGTGATCCAGGCCACTTCTCAAGGCCCATCCAGTCCTCTAGTTCTACAGCTTGAAAAGGCACTTGGCTTTGGTTAGCTCCATAGAACTTCTCCTTGGCTGTTGTTCACTGCTCACCCCCATGTCTCTCCAGGGTATAGTGTTATGATTACAATGACAGTGTGAGGAAACAAAATGTACCACCTTGTTTCACGTGTTGTCTCATGACAGAAAGCATAAACCTGCCAGAGTTCCATGGCACTGTGCCGCTGTCATACTTGCTGTGCTACAGTGCTCTTGCATGTATAAGCTGTAATTCCACCCAAGCAAGATTTCCATGAAGGTGGCAAGAAGCAGAGCAGCATTTGGCTTCAAGGAGCTCTGCAATGAGGCTGTGGTGCTTGGAGAGGTGTCCAGATGACGCTGGAATCTAATTGCATGCTGATAGCTGGTAGTAGCAGAGGTCCACAGAGCCTTTTCACATGCACAGTAATAAAGAGCCATTTGAGGAGATGGTAGCCCAATATTCAAGTGTCATACAATGTGCTGCGTTGTGGTGAGAAGTGAACTGGCACTAGCATGGTATCACAGGTGGCACATAATTGAGTATGTGTAGAGGTGTGTGAGACAGACTTTGACTGGAGTCTTGAACACAACAGGCAGAAGCCTGAGAGTTTGCTACCCACCATCAGAACAGACTGGTTGTAAACTTGGCAGCAACTGGACTAAAGAAAAGAGGCACATTCCAAATCACCCAATGAGTAGAGAGCCATCAGACAGCACCACCAGTTAGGAGGCTTATCATACATTGTCTTTCTGCAGGTAGACAATTTGAATTGAGAAAATCAGGTGCTATAGTATCCAGAGAGGAGACCTGTTGCCAAAAGAAAAATTCTCCCTTAAAGAGGTGGTTTTAGAAAGAAAACGAGATGAGAAAGGAGGAAGGTAAACCGCCTAGCTGGAGGAAAGATCCTGAAAGTGGTGGAGGACTCTAGAGATCAGAGAGATGGAGAAAAATGAAATTAAATGACCACAGTCCTCGGCTGCTGATGCCAAAATTAGGTAGTTCTGTGTAGTGGTACAGCACAAAGTAACATGACTTTCTGCCTAAGTATCCTGCACTAGCAAAACTCTCCTTCACTGCCGGGAGAGCAGCTGAGACCTCACCAATGTAATGCCAAAGAGCAAATAATGTCTATGTAAGATATCAAGAAGGGCAAAAGCTCTAATCTTTGTGGGTTTTAAATAAACCCTGGCATCCAGATCCATTACCAGTTGTCATTCACTCTATCTCTCTGTGACACTAAACAGCACAGCAGACCCACTGCACCTTTGCTGAAGACAATTCCCACTTGCAGTGGAGGACACCTGATGTTACACAGTTTAGGGCTTGGAGTAGGTGCCGTGCTGGGTTCCCTGCAGTTCAGACTTTACAGTCAGAAATTCCAGACCAAGTATCATCATGGAAGAAATGGAGGAATGTTTCATATGCACTGAAAGAAGAAGTACAGCCACAGGAATATATTCCCGTTTCACACAGGGAAGAACATGCTTTGTTTCTGTAAATATTTTTCGATATTAACAGTGCAGTTCTCTGCACAGTAAGGCAACCACATATATCACAAAATGCTTGAAACCATCACTCAGATGAAAGAAAGTAAGCAGCTATTTTTCTCTGCCCTGTGATTGGGAAATAAAGCAGTTTATTGTTTGATTTCCTAGCTTCACATTGTCTTGTGTTTGGCAGAATATGGCACATGCTTGCTGCGCTAAATAGCCACAAGGTAATTCAGAGAGAAGCTTAACAGGCACAAGCACTTTGCAGTCTCATAACACACTTGGCAAAAGCTGTAACGTCACAAAATCTGAAAGGCTATGTAAAAATTAACAGATATTATCAATAAACTGTATAAAACTTCGACTTTAGGATTTTTATTATTTACAATCTGTCTATAATGTGAGTGTCTATGCCCCTCAAATCACTGTATTCTGTGGAAGTGTAACATTTACTTTGACATAAACAAAGAAAGGTGTGGTTAGTGGTTTTAGGGACAACACTGGTACTCATTTCTTCACTAGGTGGAGACGAGGGGTATAATGTGTAATTAATATATTATACATTAATATGACATTAATGCATTTTTTACGAAGCACTGGATGCTCATGTCTATATCTGTTTGTCCTGCATTGCAGTGAGATGTAATCAACAGTCTCAAATGTACACTAATATCCTACAGTCAGAAGCAATTACTAAGACTTCCCCATTGCAAATGACAGACCAACAATAAAGGTCTACTGTGAAACTAAAGTACAATGTATGTGACACTCCAAAGTGGTATTTGCTTATATTTCCTAGCCACTTTAGTGGAACTGGAATGACAGTAGTGCTGCCTCAACATCATCATCATCATCATCATTGTCATCAAAAGAGTGAGTAATAAGGTTTTCCTCCCAAATACCTTTATTTGTGATAAGTACCTCTTCTTGTATTAAAAGATACTGAAAAAAAAAAGTTGTTTAAGATTCTGAAGTCTTGAATTGCAACAGTTAATTAGTTCGGAACTCTTAATTTTATTGCTTTTTTTTTTATTGTGGAGGAGAACTATTTTTCACCATTCATTCAAGTTCAAGAATTACATACTACAAGATAAGATTAAATGCATGCAGATGGATGTTTTTTAAAGGATATTGCAAAGCCAACTGTAAGCAAATTAATGCAAAAACAACAGGAAATTTCCATATAATCTTGGATAATTTATCCAAGAGCCAAATGATTCTTTAGATGGTAAGCATAACCTATCCATCTCTGTGGGAGAAAAGTTACATTAGGACAGGGTCGAGTCACTAAAGTGAGAATAAAAGAGCCCTGCAGAAAAGAGAATCAAAGATGGTATAACACCTCCATCCACACTTTTCAAAGCAAGGACTTCTTTTAAGTCATAGAGGCAACGATAGCTCTATGGACAATAAAAGCATAAAACAGGTAGTGCCCACTAAGTTGAAAAATGCATCTGTGCTTGCCTGGGCTTTTTCTGATGAAGGTAACATCACTTGCCTGCAATGCACCTGCCATTTAAGGGCAATTTTGCTGAGTAGGAGGTCTCCCAGGCTTCTTAAAGCACACTGACTGGGACAGAGCTTTGAAATTTCTGCCTCTGATATTCCTACATATTCATACAAAGCCTCTCTACAGTACCTCGAGTCTGTGTCTCATTTCATGAAGTAAGTGAACACAGAAATATCAACTGTATGTGCTTAATGTCCTCAAAAATATTGGAATAACATGCCATTGTATCCTCTGACCCTAAAGTGCATCCTTTGGGAAGGGCTTTCTTAGAAGCAGCAGGACAGAGTAAGTTTTGCTGCTTGCTGGTGCTGAATGTTTTGAGCTGTAGCACAAACACAGTTGCATGGGTGAGCACAAGAAAGCTTATCTGTTTCCACTTTTTACTTACACAGCTGATTCTGGCTGAAGGCCTAGTAACAAACATTTTCATTTAAAAAAATATTTTATGTAAAGCAGTTATCCTTTAAACACAGGAAAATTTCTGTAGAGCTGCTACAGCAGGGGCAGGTGAGAAAGAGCGCTGTACCCTCTACAACAAAAATAGGATCTCCCAGTCACTGTGTACTTGAAAACCTTGCTTATCCAAACCCTGGTTTACTCCAGCTCTCATGCTGATGAGAAAAAATGCAAAGAAATCTGATGGTAAGTGTGATGATTATGATGACAGCAATAATAATGCTTCCAAAAAACCAAACCAAACAAAAAAAAAATCCTAGCAAAACAGGCAAACCCCTTTTCCCTGCAGTTCTAAGAGTATCTGAGCTTTTCCTTGTAGCATTTGCTTACTCAGAAGGTTCATGTTTATCTGAGTCATGAGAAACTGAAATAAATTTTGATTCAGATAATTAAAGTTACATTGTAAACCTGATCCAGTTATAGACCAAAGAAGAGGGGAAGAGGAAAATTGCCTCACTGTGGTAATGCTGAGAGAAAACTCCTCACTTATTTACCTTTTATA
>VYZP01074212.1:31293-59113 GCA_013400635.1 Hypocryptadius cinnamomeus | reverse complement strand
CCTTTTACTGGGCATGCAAGATCTGACTTTATGCCCACATTTTATATTCCTTGTTTACCCAAACACGCCTGAACCCGCTCTGAGGATGTTTCTGATCAAGCCAGGAAAAGTTGAGTCTGTGTATGTATCACCTCTCTGTCACAGCCATAGTGTCTAAGCTTTCTTGTTTAGACATCTTCTTCTGGAATACCACTTGTACAAGCCTTTCTTACTCTGCGTCCTCTTCAAATGTCCATTTGCACTGTGGATTAATAATCCCCTCTGTGAAGGTTTTTTGCTGACTGTTGATTCTGCAAGCAGTTGTTGTTTTACTCTTTTTAATACCACGTGTAGTTTAGCAGGGTTTGGGACCTCCAGGTACAGTTTGTTCCTGGGTTGGCAGACAGAATGAGGTGCCAATATTTTAATCTTTACTGGGCAAGAGTATTGCACAGTGTGCCTTTATAGGGATAAACATTGTGTGAGAAGTACAGTAGGGAATGCCACAGTTGGTGATGTATCCTCCTGAGAGGCCTCCTAAAATCTGCCATGAGGGTGAGGGGTGAGGATGACCAGAGAACATGATTCCAAGGGTACTACTATCTGAGTAGCATAGAACTTGCCAGCTGGCCTGAACTGCACTGCACCCCAAGGGCAACTAGACCACCTCCTCACAACCCCCATAGTGAAGAAAATCCCCTCTCTGGTGACCAGCAGAGACAGAGCCAGAGAGGAATGTCCACTGATTAAAATCAGAGTAACAGCAGCTTTGGGAGGTAATTTCTTTGCCCAAGAGAAACAGAGGGAAAACTCAGAGATATCTGCTTCAGAGACCTCCTGGCTGTAAGGAATTTCTCAGTTACATATGCCAACAAAATAAGAGAATACCTTCTTTCCTCTCTAAGAAACAGTGGTTTTCAAAAAGGAGATATCATTAAGTGTATTTCCTAGGAAATATAACTAGAGACATCCAAAATAATCTCTCTCCTATAGTGCCTATGTAACATCATTATCACGCTGAGATTCTGAAAGGGGTCTCTCAGACATGACCAAGGCACTTCAACAAGACTTCCAAAATAATTTTTTCCACAAATTCTTTTGGGCAGAAGGTGACATTTGCCAGTTGACTTGCCACTATAAAACAGGTGTTCTAGAGTAGGAAGAGTGCCAGATGCTCTTGGAATTGAATTTGGAAATCCCGCTTTGGTGAACAGAGCAAGGAAACCTGAAACCGGCTGCAAAGCAGGAAGAGATGCCCAAAAATACAAGAATTCTGAGCTATCCCCATTGCATCTGCCCACCTGAGCCAAGCAGAGGAGCACGAGTGGCTGACATGTCAGTACAGCCTGCAGTGTTTATTTCAAAATGGAGCAAAGCCCAGCAGTTGATAGCACAGCGTGTTCGGGGCTTCATGTGCAGATTGTGCAGATTTTCAGCAATCAGCTGCACAGAGCTGATCCTGTCCTTCATCTTTCACCAACAATGCTGTGTTCTCCCTCCTCAAGCACCAGAGTAACTGGCCTGTAGAGTTTGGGTGATCAGCTTTACTCTTTGTGTTCCAGCCACAAGCTTGTAGTTGTCCCAGTTGTCTGCCTGTGTGGGCTGACACACCAGGGCGTCTGCAAGAACACTGGGCAGAAAATCAAGGCCGAGTAGAGTGTGATGCCCACTCCCCACCATTAAACAAGAAGGAAGAGCTGGTGGCAATGGATGTGGAGAAGGCTGAGGTGCTCAGTGTGTTCCTTGCCTCAGTATTCACTGGAAGTCAGGTTTCCCGTGTCTCTGGAGTCACTGAAGCTGCAGGTAGTGACTGGGGGAGAGAAGTCCCTCCCACTGTAAGTGAAGAGCAGGTTTGAGACCACTTGATAAGGCTGAATAGACACAAGTCTATGGGACTGGACGACATGCATTCCAGGGTCCTGAGGGAACTGGCTGGTGTTGTTGCCAAGCCACCCTCCATCATATTTGAAAAGTCATGGCCTTCAGGTGAAATCCTTGGTGAATGGAAGAAGGGAAATATCACTCTTATTTTAAAAAGGGGAGAAATGAAGATCTGGGGAACTACAGACCAGTAAGCCTCGCCTCTCTGCTTGTGAAGATCATGGAGCAGATCCCCATGGAAGCAATTCTAAGGCACATGCAAGACAAGAAGATGATCCAAGACAGTCAGCATGGCTTTACTAAGGGCAGATTATGCCTGACCAATCTGATGGCCATCTGTGGTGGAGGGATTGCAGCCATCAACAAGTGGAACCCAACCAATGTCACTCACTTACCTCAACTTCCTTAAGAACTTTGACATGTTCCCATGTGGCATCCTTATCTCCAAACTGAGATACACGAGTTTGAAGGGTGGACTATTTGGGAAATAGCCACACAGCCAGAGAGTTGTGGTCAATGGCTCTATGTCCAGAAGTAGACCAGTGATAACTGGTGTCCATCAGGACTCTGTTCTGGGACCAGTGCTTTTTAAGATCTTTATCAATGACACCCTCAGCAAGATTGCAGATGACACAAAGCTGAGGGGTGCAGCTGACACAACAAAAGGATGGGATCCCATCCAGAGGGACTTGGACAAACTTGAGAAGTGATTCCATACTTACCTCATGAAGTTCAACAAGCCCAAGTGCAAGGTGCTGCACCTGGGTCAGGGCAATCCCAGACATGAGCACAGACTGGAAGATGATCATGGGGTGGGAGCACCTCTTCTATGAAGACAGGCTGAGAAATCTGGGGTAGTTCATCCCAGAGAAAAAATAGCTCCAGGGAGACCTCATTGCAGCCTTCCAGCTCTTAAAGGGGGTTAATAAGAAAGAGCAGGAGCAGCTTTTTGAGTGGGCAACTAGTAATAGGATGAGGATGGAATGGTTTTGAATTAAAAGAGCAGAGACTTAGATTAGATGTTATGAAAAAGTTCTTTACTGTGAAGATGATGAGGCACTGAAACAGGCTGTTTAGAGAGGTTGTGGATTTCCAGTCCCTGGAAGTATTCAAGGCCAGGCTGAATGGGACTTTGAGCAACCTGGTGTAGTGGAAGGTGTCACTGCCCATGGCAGGAGGGTTGGAATGATCTTTAAGGCATCTCCCAACCTCAGACTTCATAGGATTCCAGGATTCTATGATCGATGCCTTGAGATACAATAATTCATGGGGTAGTTAAATACAGGCTACAGGTGACAGTTGGCTCAGCATCACAGCAATAATTAAAATGCTTACCAAGCTCTTTAGTCTGGTTGCAATGTTTCTGGACAGTGAAACTGGAAGGAGATAAAATTTTACAGGAGAGATCCATGAAAAATGCTTGCAAGTGACTGCACAAAACATTCTCTGGATACACAGAGACATCTTGCCATGAAAGTGGAATGTTTACCTACACTAAACACTGCATTTAAAAAAAAAAAAAACAACTGCTGATTGCAAATGATTCTTTATTGGCACCAACACAAAATGGATTACAGACAATGGCAAAGCCACTTGTGGGGCAGGAGAGTTCTCATTTTCAGTGGTCCTGTGTCACTGGGGGAAAAGTGATGCAAGCAGAGGCAGAGAACAAGGTCTCAGTTTTATTGCTGGGGCTGTATCTTTTCTGAGGACTGCAGGATTTTTCTTTCTAGCAGCCACAGCCAGGGCGAAGGGGACGCAGGAAGGAAAGCTTGTCATTGAAATCGATCGCCTTGTAATTTGGAAGGTGTTCGTGCTCTCGTGCAATGTATTGAAATCCACTTCCATCACTGTTTTCACACAGCAGCCAGACACCTTTCTGGACTTTGTGTGAAGACGTGGTGTCATTGTCATGTCCCGCAGCCAGATTGGTTGCTTCTCTTATTATTCTGCTCTTCCCTTGATAATCAGCATGCTCATAGAGAGTGATCTGGGGATTGTGCAGATTTTCAGTGATCACCTGCAGAGAGCTGATCCTGTCATTCATCTTTTTACCAACAAAGTCATGATCTCCCTCCTCAAGTACCAGTAACTGTCCCTTATAGTCTGCATGCTGATAAGCCACCCAAGGATGGCCGATTACTCTCACTGAGGAGATACAATCATTCCAATCTGCATCTTTTAGGTTGGCAATGTTGGTGTGGAATTCTTTGGACATACCCTGGAAGTTGGCATGCTCATAAACAATGATTTTTCCCATCTCAGCAGGGCTTCTGGGGTTTGGATTTTCTGCTGTTGGATGGCAGCCTACAGAAAATGAAAACAGAAAACAAGCAATGCTTGTAAGAGGCCTTTACGTACCAGACATGAAATGCTGGAAACCAGAGGGGACAAAAGGTAAAAAGGAAATGTAAAACAATTTTAGCAGAAGATAAAAATAGCAGCAGTTGTGAAAGAGTGAGGACATGACACAGAAATTTCAATTTGGAGTTAAAAAGTAAAATGAGATTTGTACACCACAATAGTCCAGTTTCATTTAATATTTATACATGCGAGGTACACCTGAGCATTTTGTTTAATGTCTTGTTGGTGTATCCAAAATAATAATGAAATAAAATATACAACTAGTGATCAATCCTTCTGTTGATAATTGATGCTGCAGTTGAGAAATATTTTAGAAACTGGCACTCATTGTTTGGAGGAGGTTTCATGAGCCACATAAAATGCAATATAAAAGTAGTGAGATATGCAATTAATTTCTAAAAGAAAGTGAATTTTTTACACAAAACCAGGGGGGAAAAACCTATCTTTTAAGGACAGAAATGAACTTTAAATTCACTGAAACATCTTATTTCTCTTTTTATATGGAATTTTACTGAAATCAAGAGATTCCTTCTCTTGACACACACTGAGAAGCAATCAAGATGTAAGCATCAGCTCTTTAAATCAGACTAAATTTCAGGTTTTAAATGTAAATTAATTCTTTTCCTAACGCTACTACAAATACACATATCTAATTCCCCACAGTCATCTGAGTTCAGTTAAAAAGCCACTGTGTTTATTAGTAATAGCTGCAGGAATAGTAATGAACAGTCAGTTATGACAACAGCTCCCTCTCTAAATCATGTAACAGTTACTGAAGTAAAGATTTATATTTCAGGGCAAATAAAGGGGACAAAAAAAGCCATTCCTCTAGCTGATTCTGAGAATGGATGGGAAAAGACAGATATCCCCGGTAAGATTTAAAGCCATAATAATATGGTAATATGCAGTAAAATGCAAGGCATGTGCATAATAATTTAAAAACCTGAATCACTTACACCTTACTTTTTTTGGAAAAAAACTTTCATGTGATTAAAAACATGTCTTTTTTTCACAGTTATAAAAACATATATGAAACCTGAGAGGACGTGGGCTCGGACTCACTGACTGATTAGGCACTACTATAATTACTTTCTATATGTAGAAAAAGTATGAATAATGACCCATTTAATTTTGCTGATACAACATAAAGATCCCATGACCAAGATAAATTAGTAGAATATTTTCACTTTCACCCCTCACAATTGTGTGTCACTGGCCCCCTCCACCCTCTCCCTTGCTGAGGTTTGTTTTCCTGCAGCAGCCATCCATCTCCTCCTGCCCTGAGAGATGGGCTCACTCTCTGCACACGCACACAGCAGACCCTCACGGCTGTGCTGCAGCTCTCAGCCCAACACTAAAGCCTCCTTCCCTTGCCCTGCATTTCACAGCAGCTGCCCAAGAAACCCTTCCAGCCCTCCTGTGCAGAGGGTGCCTCTTACCTTGCTGTCAGCTGCAGGGCTGGGGAGAGCTGAGGGCAATTCCTCCAGTGCAGGGCTGCGGTTTGGGAAGGGTGTCTCACCTGCCCGCATTTATAGCAGGCTCAGAAGTCTTGTGAAACACTTCAGTCAACAGAACTGAGAAATGGTCAATAAGTGAACAAAAATCATTAACTATTTTATTTAAATTTTGATCTTTCTACAACCAGTCGTGTTATTGCTTTGGGTCAAAAGTCTGTTGAAGCATAAGCCCTTGATAAAACCTTAGAACTTTGGTTCTTGTTTGTCCTTCTCCTCCAGAAGCAGATGAATCACGGTAATAAAAATGTATCAAAGTACCTTGTGACGCACAGGCTGTAGAATTTTTCTGCCTGTTGCAAATTTTTCTTTACCTGTGAAGCAAACATAATAATCAATATTAATTTTCCAAAGGGTTTTGCTGGGACATGTCCACTTGACAGAGGGGGCATTTAAGGAAGGTTTTATTAAATTCACTTCCTCTTTCTCACCTACATAGCCACTAGAGCAGCTGCAGGGAGGCAGAGCTGCTAAAGCAGGGCCAGGAGTCTCTGGCAGAGCTGCAGTGGCAATATTTTTCTTTCTTTTTTTCTCATTGCAGGTTCTGTAATATATTTTCAGACGGGTTCATTGGCTAGCATATCAGAAAGCTGTTCTGCTGTTGGAGAAAGCAATAGGATCTTCATTAGTTCACTTGAGGCACCCCTGCTCTGTCAGGCAGGAAGTAACTGGCAAAAATGGGGAGCTGGGAAGGGAGATAGTTCATCCCTGCAAAACAAGCAGCCTGTACACCAGATCCAGCCAAATCCTCATGCTGTATCTCTTTCACTGGTGCTTGGCTGAGCCCATGGTGTGCCAGATCACAAAACTAAGCCAGGATAAAAATACTTGAGGCTTTGGGGGTTTTTCCATGTGGTCCACTGTTTTGTTGCTCTGCAGAGGTTGGAAGCAGAGCAATTGAAATTTGTAAATTGAAATTTTGGGGTTTTGAAGAGAAACAGGCCCTCACTTTATAGCAACAGCTAGATGAGAAGTCCCTTTTCTGAACAGGCAAATCACACCTTTAGGACATGTTTTTGTGTGTTGCAGTGACCTCAGCCTTCAGTTCAGTGCTGGAAAAGGGAATACCCCATTCCACTCCTGAACCATTGTGTCTACTGTCTGGTAAAGAGAAGGGAGGAAGAATGAGCACACCAATGTGAAGAATGCTTGAAAGAGGGACTAAAACAGCCTAGAATAGGATGGATCTACACTGCCATTTAACAATATTCATTCTTCTTAGCTTGCTAATATGTTTTACTCATTAAATTATTATTTGTGTTTCTGAAACAAAAACCAAAAAATGTGTAATGACATCATTAATCATGAACTAAACATTCCCATCTTTCCTGGAACCTGCAGGCTCAGAAAGCACCTTTGACCAAATGTATGAGCCACAAAGGCATCACAAAGCCCGAGTGTATCTATCTCAGCTAGGGTACAGAGTAGTTTGCATTTCTCAATTTTACATTTCAGCCAACAGTGAACTCCTAAGCCATCCACATACTCCCGGCAGGGCACCAAAGCTGCCCTGCTTTGGCTTTTCACAGCTTTGAGGAAAATCAAAAGGCAATGTATGATGGAATGCTCTATGATGGAATCCTTTACCATGTTTTTTGTGCTACTGCAAAAGCATGGTAAAGGATCTCTGTACTTCCAGGTTCACAGAAAGCAATGAGTTCCTGGTTGTCATTGACCATCTGTCCTAGTGTTATTGGATTGAAAACTAAATGGCTTTTAATGTCATTTATCTCACCTATATGGTGCTTTATGCACAAGGAAGTAAGTTACTGAACAATGCAGAGTACCACAGGGTGGGGCTGAGGGGTTGATACGGGAAATATTTATGGAGTTTTCTTTGTGGGTTGGGTTTGTTTGCTTTTATTCCTTATGGACCACAGAATGGTTTGGGTGGAAAGAGACCTGAAAGATCATTCCAACCCCCCTGGCATGGGCAGGGACACCTTCCACTAGACCAGGTGCTCCAAGTCCCATCCCACCTGGCCTTGAACTATTCCAGGGATAGGGAATTCCCAGCTCCTCGGGGCAATCTGTTCCTGTGCCTTACTACCCTCACAGTAAAGAATTGTTCCTAATATCTAAACTAAACCTGGCCTCTTTCACCTCAAAGTCATTCCCCCGTGTCCTCCCACCGTGTGCCCTCGTCGAAAAGTCCCTCTCCAGATCTCTTTCAGCCCCTTTGGGTACTAGAAGGCCACAACAAGGTCACCCCAAAGCCTTCTCCAGGCTAAACAACCACAGCTCTCTCAGTCTTTCCTCACAGAAGAGGTGTTCTAGCCCTCTGATCAGCTTCATGTCTCTCCTCTGAACTCATTCCAACTGGTCCATGGCCTGAGACTTGTGCTGAGGTCTCCAGAGCTGGACAAAACACTTCGGGTGGAGCAAATTTATGGGAAACAATGTTTCCTAAAATTCCTCTTATCCCCCTCCTGCAGAAACAGAAGTGTCTCAAAATCTGAAAGTGTCAGACAAAAGTGAAAAGCTAAGGGAAGAAGGATAAACCCCTCCTCCTGTATTGCCCTCAGCAGACAAAAAGCAACAGAAGGAGCAAGATGAACGATGACACGCAGACTCTTTGAAAATGTACAGTTATGCAAAAAATATTCCAGCAAGGGAAGAATAAAGACCAAATTATTTTCATCTTTTTCATAGAACTGGTTTTCTGGGTTTTTTTAATGTCTTTCTTTCTTTTGAGACTATTTACTACTAGATTGCAGCCCCCCTGGCAAATTTCACTTAAAGCTGTAGCTGTCACATATGCACCCACTTCACAGTGCTGGAAAAGGTACAATGGTAGAAAAATCTAATTAACAACAAACTCCTTCAAACAGCAGATCCTGTTGTGCTCCTATCCTGCTCTATCACTATGGATACCTTAGTTTGTATCTCAGTATACTCATCTGGTTTTACTCCTTACTTTAAAACAAGAGGATTAAAACACTAATAAAATCACACATGAAGTATACCCCTCCAGTTTCTGTTTGCTATTTTTGTCTGGTAATCTTGGACTCAAGGCAGCAGAACACTGGTTCCTTTATTTTGGAGGTTTGGTTTTGTGGTTGGAGAAGGTGGGGTTTGGGTTTTACTCACTTAGCAGTTGTTAGTGCAATTCTTCATCGCAAAAATAAAGTTTCTTTCCCACTTTTCACTTCCAACTTCTGTTTCTCAAGCAAAGCAGCCCCCAAAAATGCAACATAGGAACATGCCACTGGACCACAGAACCCAAAACTGTGAACAGCCTACATGCTAATAAATGCATTCATTACCAAACCCTTCAGGGGAAAAGAAAAAAAAAAAAAAAAAGGCCCTTATTTTGCCTAACATGTATCTCACACAAACTCCACTTTTTTTGCTTTCCTCTGTTTCCTGCACTTCCCAGTTGCTACTTTTCAGTACAGCAAACTGAACACCACTTTTTTAGCAAAAAAAAAAGAGATTACAGAATCCTGTTGGATGACTGCTGCATATTCAGTCACAACACTGTTAGTGAGCTCCAAAGAAACTGTGCTGGAAAGAGAGGCTCAGCAAATACAGACTGACAAAAGCGTTATAAGTCCCACTTGACAACACACAGATGTCAGAAAACAAAGTAAAGATCTTTTCTAACTATTATTTCCTTTCCCAAGTCTCCTCGTCCCAGACGAAGGAAAAGGCAACAGGTTGTCTGTGAGTAACTGCCAGTTCAAAACGCCAGAACCCAGCTGGGTTGGTTTTTGGGTTTTTTACTAAACCTACAAATTGTTTTCCATGGAACAGTTGCTAAGCTGGACTCCACAAACATAAAGACCCATGCTCAGCAGTGGGGAGAAGCCAGGGTAAGGTATCACAGACCCTCAAAAGGTCTTATCTTCCCAGCACCACATTTTGCATCTGCAGCTGCATGTTTAGAAAATTCAGCCAGCATTTTGTTCCTTTCGAGTTTAATCAGCAAGCTGTGCTCCTAAACCCTTTAGTGTCCCCATCCAAGCGTGACAGACACGGACCTGCCCTCGACTCAACACTAGGTGTCACTTCTGCTTCAGAAATGCCACAGAGCAACGGAAACACTTCAGAAAAAACCCAACCCACCTGGCGTCAGATTTTTCAGGGGATCTCTGCACCTACAACTCTTGCTAAAGTCCTGGACAGGTGCAGAGTTTTAAAATTTTACATTCTTCAAACTACACATCTAAAAAACACCAGAAAATATTAGACAATGCTTTGCCATACTCAATATAGCAGTGACAGGAAAGTTTCTCTTCTCCCCTGTGGGTGCAAATGAACACTTCCCTAAGTGAGCAAAGGACCATGATGCAGAGAAGCTGCCAGAGTCCACTAGTCCACTCTAGCAAAGAAGCCTGTCTGGCGGGCCTGTCTCTGGTGCCACTTTGCTGCTGCAGGTGGAAGAGCTGCTGGGCTGCTATCAGTCCTTCCTTGCCTGCCAAAAGACTTCCAAGCACCAGAGGCCAACTCAAGAGGAGGGAAAGTGGCAGAGTATATGTGGCCAGGGCTCTGAGGCAGGCTAGGGCATGAAGGAAGTACTGGCAAGAACACAGTAAAAACAGAAAAGATACAGAAGAGTACAGAGGTAGGGTAAAGGGCTCCCCCTGGGGACACATGGACTGTAGTAGGACTGTTTTATTTGCTATGTCTTACAGAAACTGAAGGAGGAGACCAGAAAGGAAGAGGCAACAGGCTTAAAACACAAAAGAAAATACTTCAGGAATTTAAACAGTTCTAGTGTGCATCCAGAAGACATCGTAAAGACCAAAGGCACCATGTGGTTTAAAAATCAACAAGGCACAGGAAGAGAAACAATTCACCAAAGGCTCTAAGACAAACATACTGATGAAACTTCTGAGTCAGACATTATTTCAAACAGCAGATTACTAGAGAAATGAGAGTGGCCACTATCTGCTTGCCTGATGCTCTTTCCATGCAGACTTACATCAGGTCACCACCCCTGGAGCATTCCCCTAGAGAAGGGCAGGTGTGAACACCTTCCAGACCAGAAAGACCTGAGCACACACAGGCACAACAGGTAAGAGCCTGGGACCCAAAACTTGAACTCAGGGGGTTGCAACTCAAGAAAACTCAGAATCATAATGAGGTTCAGCAGCTCAAGAGAGGAAACTGCAGTGGTGAAGGAGAATAAACAATGACAGCACAACCACTTCTTTGACAAGCATGGAAGCTAATGAGGAGCACTGTGGATAGAGGTATAAGGACCTGAAAGCACATTTTCATTTTCTGGCTGGGTGGTAAAGCCATCACCAAGAGATTCTATGACTTCTTGGGTTCTTAAGCAGCAAATAACTACGATACTGAAGGAAGAAATATAGCAGAAACATATTAAGAAACATGGGTGGAAAAACATGTACTGAACCACCCTCTTTGACCACTCATGGCTCTATGAAAGGTTAGTTTGTGTCCTGTAAGCCCAAGAATTTGGTCATGCTGGGATCTCTTACAAATTTTCAGTGGTGATAGGCCCTGCCACCATTGTGTGCATTGGGAAAAGACAGCATGGTCATTTATAAGGCCTTCAACTCCCCAGTCTACCATGAGGGTTAGGCCTGTTGTGAGCAGGGGGTTGGATTAGGGACATGAAAATATCCCTCACTGCCTTTACGTTAATCCAAAATGTTTGGTACCTGCTACCCACCCCTGCTGTACAACTGGGCTTGTAGCTGGAAATGCAAACAAGGATCATGAAGCATGCAGAGCATTAGCACAAGCTGGGTTTGGACACCAGAGACATGGCTGCAGAGCCCAGACAAAAACTGTGCATGGAACCAGAATGCAGATCCAGTCAGCCAGCTGGTGTTCACTGCATCAACACCCCACTTCCAAAGGCAGCTCTCAACAGGACAGGACAGTCACACAGGACCTGGACAGAGGCAGCTCAATCTTCACTCAGCCCTGGGAGACTAAACAGAGACTAGTGCTTAGGTGGAGGTTCAGCCTCAGCAAAAGGTAGAGCAGAGATGCTGTGAGATGATTTAACAGGGACAGGGGGAAGAAAGTGAGAACAATTTCCAGGGAAAGTGAACAAATGGTAACAGCCAACCTACCAGCAGGGACAGGGGGAAATGTGGGATAGGGAAGGACACCAACACAAAGTCAGGAGGTTAAGTGACATTGGAAGGGAAATTGAGGTAACTAGGAAACCTAGGAAAGGAGAAGCACTAAGGCAATCTGAGAACAAGGGAAAACAAAGCAATGGTAATGGGAATATGAACAGAGAGGAATGTGGTGCACCAAAGAGGCAAAGGAAGTCAGTGGTGGGAGCAACAGCAGAGAACTGGAGAAGGGAGAACAGGTAGACAGCAAGTGAGGCACAGCATAGACATTGATGTTTTCTTTCACCAACCAAAGAATCTGACAGAGGACTGAGATAAGTAAAAACAAAAAGACATTGCTGACCAGCAGTGTGGGTGAGCAGGACACAGAAGTAGCATTTCCCTTCCTTTCAGACAGCAGAAGCAGCAGGTTGTTTTGCATGCACTACAGCAGTCTCAGAACAGGGCTGGATGAGGGATACAGGGGAAAATAAAGCTCAGAAAATATATAGCAGATACTATTCTCTGCACACACTTTCTGCTCCAGCAGAGAGAAAAACAAGCCTGTGAGGTTGAGGTATGAAGAACAGGTGCCTGATGGAACAGGAAGGGGCAGCGCTTCCTGCTTAAGCCCCCAGCCCTGACAACTGCAGCAGTCGGATTCCTTAAACGGGTGATAAAACGCAACACAACTTCCCTCTCTGCAGAGGGCCAGAAGATGGGAAAAAAGTGCATCACTGACCTCTAAACCTGAGCAAGAAAAAAAGAGAGCTTTTGGCACAGGGAGGCTCTTCTGCTGGCTCACTGAACTGAAGCCTGGGGCTACAGCAAAAAGAGGTCCTTTGAGCTTCACCTGCATGAGAGCTATCAATAAAGCAAAACCTGGGTCAAAAGGGGAGAGAGAAACAGAGAGAGTCTAATCTATCTTTTGAAAAGCAGTGGGCTTATACCTTTATTATACAAAATACTTTACAATTAAAAAACATTTTCCCCAATAGAATCATATACAGATATTTATAATTAACAAGATTCAGTTACACACAAGATGACAGATGAGCAAGAGAAAATTAAGACTTCATCCCTTTCCCCACCATATTTTGGAAGAGACTACATTTCAGACAATTTCAGACATTTCAGATATTCCTATCACCTTCTCTCAAGCCTGAACTCTGGGATCTCCCCTTACCCTGACAGGGTAAGGCCTCCACCCATGTCCCCAGCAGCAGTACAATATTCTTGTCTTAAAAGGTTCATGAAGAGACACTGAGAAAGTAGCATCTGGCCGTACCATGAAGTCATCAGTGGCCAGAAAAGGGTACTACTGCCCCAGTTTTCCCTAGTAACCCACATATACACACATGCAAGCACATACATGGGGAAGCATGCTCAAACCCCACAACTTTTCACCCTTTTGGGTGAAACAGCAATCCCATCCCTCCAAAGCAGCCTGAACTTGAGACATGCCCTTGCAGGCAGTCTGCAGAATGGCTCTCACAGCCAAGGTCTCACAGCCAAGCTGGGCACTACTGCAAATGCAGTCTGGCAAGAGGGCAGGATGCTGCTGTCTTCCCCACTTTGATCATCTGTGAAGCAGCAGTGTCAGTCGTCATGGAGGTGATAACGTGAACCGTTCAGAAATGCTCAGGCCACAACAGACAGGCTGGGGAAGTTGCACACTTCAACAGGGGGGTACTTAAAAATAAACAGTTGCCAATGATCTGCCCTACCAGGGCAAAGATGTGTGTGAACCCTTGTGAACATTTTCTCCCTAAGAAAGGTCATTGCTGGGCTCGGCAACCGCTGCACTCGCAGGGGAGCCTATCCCAGAGTCACTGCTGGAGGCCAAATGCTTTCAGCAGTGTGGGCAAGTCACGGGCATCAGCTGCCCCATACAGGTCACTCTGCCCCAGCATGGAGAGGGCCATGCGCAGGGTGCTCCAGATGTTGTCAGACATGGCTCCTTGCTGCCCCCGCGGGCCTCGGCTCTTCTGCTGCATGTGCAAAGCCTCCAGGAAGTGCTCCACAGCCTCACTGTCAACAGGAGAACATTCACATGCTTAGTGGAAAAGATGGTTCATCTCACACTCCCTTCCCCATTTGCTTCTAAAGTGTTCCCCCTCCAAAACAGTCTCCTCCTCTTCCCAGATCCTACCCCGCGCTCCAGAACCAGAGGTCCCCCTTTTCCCTCTACAAGAATCAGGAGTCCAGATGGCCTCTACTCCACCTGTAACTGCATGACACTTGGATCTCTGGGCAGAGTCCACACACTCACTCTGCTCTCCTATGCCAAGAGAAGGCTGCAGGCAGTGTGGCCCTGCCCTCATAACCTATGGCAGTCTGCCTCCCACAGCCACACACCAACCCACAGGTCACAGCAGAGCTGCCCATCCTGTGCTCACCGGTGGGCACCTAAGTTGATGCAGCTGATGCCCAGGTTGTAGCGAGAGCGGATATATCCCGGCTGGAGCTCCAGTGCCCGACGATACGCGGCCACAGCTTCTTCGCTGCGATTCCCATTGGCCAGGGTGGCACCCAGCTTGTTCCACAAAAGGTGGTCCTGGAGGAATGGGCACAGAGAAAGGGCTGAGATGAACTGGATCTCCTAAAGCTCCAAGCCAACCACTCCTTCCCCGTATGTCTGTCTTATTCCTCCTCTCCAAATATGCACCTCTTGTACATGCAGCACCTCCACCCAGACCTTCACCCATAAACCTCCAAGTGCCTCCAGCACCCCCAGTCTGCCCCTTTCTTACATTGGGGCGCACACTGAGTGCGGCACTGAAGCAATCCACAGCCTTCTCGTACTCGCCACTAAGGTTGAAAAGGACACCCAGGCCACACTGGACATCAGGATCCACAGTTGAGGGGTTGCTGCGCACAGCTGCTAAGAACAGCTCCTTCACTTCCATGAACAGAGAGCTGGAAAAGCACAGAACAGGATACTGGCGTACTGTGGAGAGAGTCGGCCTCAGGCTGTTCGCTCTGCTCCTGCCTGGACCAGTCTGAGCCCTCCAAGAAGGCTTTCAGCTGAAGGCTGGAATTTGTAACCATAACTCACTCAGAGAGCAGGGAACTCAGGACACGCTTGGAAGGCCCCAGGTTTGTCCCTGAGACACTCTCCTCTGGTTCCTTGTTCAGCAGGTGGGCATAGTCCGGTTTATGGCGCAGCCAGTCCCGCAGGGTCTCACATGCCTGCTTCTGCAGGGACTCATTGGTGAAGCTGACTGCTAATGCCATAAGTGCTGTCAGGTTCCCAGGCTGCAGCTCCAGGCACCTGCAGGGCAAAGAAAGAGAAGCGAATGCAGCATTAAATCAGTGTAGGAGACATCCAGAGGCAGGAGGTAAAACAATCAAGACAGAGCACCCCATGACAGCAGTATGGTCCTTGTGGCACTACACACCCAACAAGAAGCCACACTCAGCAGCTCTGCAGAAACACTCACTGTCTGAGGGCGCTGATCGCCAAAAGCTCCTGTTCATTCTCTGCTTGGGTTGTTCCCAGATATTGCCAGGCCTGGGGAAGACATAGATGTACAAAGTTAGACTTGCAGAGGAAAAAATCAGTCAATAAGCCACAAACACAGAGATTAAATCCAATACATTATCCTGCACAGTTTTAGAGTGAGATCAAATAGACCAAAGTATACACATTAGCCACAGGTGTAAGTTCCTCTCAAAAGATAAGACAAATGTCATGGCACACAAGTCCTCAAAGACACTAAAATTTGCATTGTTATAGTGAACAGAAGTGAACGTCTACCTGGAAATCTATCATAAAGCAACTGTTGGTAGTTTTACACTTTTAGATCACAGAATCTCCACTTTTAACTTCTAACTGTGGTCAAACTGCAGAGGAAGGAGGAACATGCAGATATCCTATTTCCCAAGAACAAAATGGCATAGCAGCAGCGCTAATAATAAGGAGACCCCCGAGGCAGGCAGCTGTATATACTTGTGCAGTGGTCCACTAGCAAGTAGTAACCTTGGAGAGTTGACTTTCAGACCTGAAAGTAGAAGCACTGTTAATTTTACTGAATTTCCAATCATCATGACACCAGTACATGAAAATTACTTCCACCTCCAAGCAGCTGATATAAGGAATATTTAACTAGGCACTAAATCAAGTATCTGTTCACTTGATGTTGATAGCCACACCCCTGGTCCAAAATAGGCTAGATAGTTGGTGGGACTGTCAGCATGATGTACCTGCTTTTTGAACATAAGTCACAAAATGAGGTATCCACTGCCTCAAGGAAGGAAATTGTTTCGTTAGCAAAGACACAGAAGCCCCGCAGAAGGCAATCTACACCCTTGAATCTCTCGTGCCTCACCATACATAGCTAGCTACAATTCAAGCAGAGCTGACCAGCAATAACTGCAGTGTTCTGCCAGCAGAAGAGCTGAAGAGATTCAAGGTAAAGTTGTGACTTGGACCAAAGTAAACGTGACATTTCCTTCAGAGCAATTGTTCATGTCTATTTGATCACTGTACCATTTGTGAAGTCTTGACTTCTCCTGTACATTTTGCAGTCACAGTAGAAGAACTCAGAATGTTTTTAATACAGCTAGCCAGAATTGGCCCAAGATTTCTTCCCTGAAGAATCCAGAATGTTTCCAATACAGCTGGTCAGAAATGGCCCAAGATTTCTTCCCCTAAGGCTTCAATTACCTCTCCATCATGCTCAGCCTACAGCCCACACTGTCTACGAGAAAAAAGCAACAGTTCTGGAAGTGCATTAACACCCTTTGACCACTTTAAAGCTAAAGCAGATCTTCAAACCTTCTGCTTACTTTTCACCTATTACCAGTACCCTAGAAAGTTAGATGGCTATTCTCAGAAGCCAAGAACCCCTGTTCCAAAATGTCACTCATATTTAAGTCTCAGGGTAATCAAATTATGTATGTACAGTCATATATAATTAGCAGGGCTTGAACAAGACATGCTGAAAATTTAGCGGCCCTGAATCCTTGAGGCAGGCACTCCAGAAAAGGCACCACATGAGTGTATTTGCATTCTTCCCAAGAACATCCATGTCCTCTACCCCTGGAAAAAGGCACACAGGCTATTCCATTTCTCAATTCATCCTGCAGAAGCTGAAGTGATTTATGGAAAAAAGTATTCACTTAACAAGGAGCCAGAACTCTGTCTTCAGAGTAAAAATCCTTCTTTGGCCCACAACTTCAATTAAGACTGTGAAAACACCCAACCTTTTTGGATCACATCTTTTCTTAGCACCTAGATGAAAGACTTAGTCAGAGCCCTGGTCTAATGAGCTTCTCAGAATTAGATTTTAATACAGATACAGAAAACACTGATCCACCAAAAGCTCCTCCAAACTTACAATGCCAATAAAGACTTTCACAGAAGCAACTTGAGAGATGAGAACTCCTTGCCTTGGCTCCATGCACAGTCTCATGTGCTCCAAAGATTTTACACAGCTCTGGGCCGGACAATTTTGTGCTTCCTGTAACTGACCTTAAGTCAGAAACCTCCTTCCTCAGAGGCTCCCTGAGGATTCACACACATCAGCTACAAACCCAGGGCCACAGAAAAATGAGGTGTTTTCATACACCGTGCACAGGTTCTAACACTGAAGGGACAGCTGTCCCGACAGCTCAGCCTGTTATCTCTGCTGTCACTCACCTCCATATGATCTGGCTTCTGCTGCACTGCAGCCTCAAAGAGCAGGACAGCATTGGGGAGGTCACCTTGCTCCAAGCGCTTCCGCCCCTCTTCAAACGCGTCCGGGTGATCCCTCATGGGATTGTCTTCCTCGAACTGGTAACCCTAGCAGGACAGACAGACACACAGGGGCTAAAGCTAGGAGACAGGCTTGGGGAGAAGAGCACTCTCTACAGCACAGCACAGTCTAGTCTGGCTGCATGAGGAACACTCAAGCTGCAGACCAGCCAGCACCTCATCCTCATTGCTAATTTGTAGCAGATCAGAGAACAAGGGTGGTTCTTCCTGCCTGCTCTGCGCTGGAAAAATCCCCCAAACCAGACCTGAAGTAAGTTTACAGAGAGACAAAACATTTACTATATATCTTATTAGCTTGGAGGGGAATGGAGGAGAGGGGCAGGGATGGGGCCAGGGAACACAACACTTGAACTCATTGCAAAGAATCCCTGTATTCACTGGTATTTGGTGCTGGCCAAGAACCAGACAACATTTGCAGACAAGCCCAAGTGAAAATAGTATTTAACCCCTAGCTGATCTGGGACAAGGGTGTAAGTGACAGCAAAGCATCAGCATGAGAACGAATCCCAGCAGCATTTAGAGTCTGTGGAGCTCAGAGTGAGGCAGACACACTGTCAGTCTCCCCACAGGGCAGCCCACCACAGTGCTAGGGCTGAGAGACCCTGTTCTCCCCTACCTTGTCATATGATGAGGCATTGAGGTCTTCATATTCAGAGAGCCAAGGGTGAGCCTCTGCATCTCTCTTGGCCATCTCCTCACATTCTGCCTGGAGTTTGTCCCAGAACTCCACATCTGACTGAAGGGAGAACAAAGTGTGACCGGAGTACCTCAGCCATAAACTCACGTCTATAGACATGCCAGAGAACTCCCTCCTGAATGTTTCCAGCCCTCCTCAGAGCATGCAAAGGAAAGAGGTAACCCTACCAAGGGCTCTCAGTTGGCACCCCAGCCCTCCTTCTCAGCCAGCTTTACCTCCACAGCAGCCTTTGCCTGCTCAAATTCCGTATCAAGAGTTGACATGTTCCCAGATCGCGCAAATTGATCCACCCAGGCATCGGATGCCCCCTGGGAGTTTGGAAACAGAAACACACCTTTCTTTTTAGAATTTGGCAACCTCAGGGCATGTCCCAAAACAGCAGAAGGGTCTGTAATGACCCCTCCTCCCCATCAGTAAGAACTGATGGCCTATGAAGTGGAAACGAATTCATCTGAATCTCCTCTTCCTCACAGATGCTGTGGGAGATGAGAAAACTCAAACTGTCCAGATACATTCCCATCTTCTGGCTAGACTCTGCTAAGAGCCCAACAGCCCCTCCCTTGTCTCCCTCAGCATTGCTGAGAGCTGGACTTGCCATTTTCCTTTGCTCCCAGACTGTGCACTGTGGCAAAATGCTTTCTTCCTTCAGAGCATACAGGCCTAGGGCTCCTACCTGCTGCTGTATAAACTCAGCTGCCCATTGCTCTGCCTGATCTTGGTCTCTGTGGGTCACCTGATTAGCTTCGATCGATACCCTCCCATCTCCGATCTGGCGGACAAACTTTAGGAACTGCGGCAGAGAAATGAAACAAGGGTGGAGCTGGGCAGATGCTGCGCCCACAAGCCCTCAGCCCATGCCCCCCTCCTTCACTAAGAGGGCTTCTCTCTGCAGAGCGAGCACAAAAGGTCCAGAAAGGTGGGAAGGACCAGACTTCACAAGAGTGGAAATGGATAATATCTAAAGTGGATTGTAGGGTTCAACTCCCAGGAATCAGGGAAGAAATGGAAACATGGGACAACAGGAGGCTTTAGTCCTTTACTACTTCCATCCTTCTCAACTCCCCACGCCCTTTATTCACAGTAATGTAATTACTACTAATTATGTAATTATTAATTCACAGTAATAATTAATCTCAGCCCCAGTTAGATTTCTCACCTCAGTATTCTTTAGTTTCGGATCATCCACTTTGGAGAGGAAATCAGTAACAGTTTTCTTAAGATCATCCTCAGGTTGGTATTCCTCATACCTGTGTTCCAAGGCAGTAAAAGGGAAAGAGATAGTCTGATACCAGGCAACAGCAAACTCTTTCACTAACAAGAGTCTACACAATGGGGCAGACAAAAGTATTGAGGGACACAACCCTTCCTCAAAGATTCTGGGCTTCTCCTAAGTGATTCAGTAGCATTATCCATCTGTAAAAATTCAAAATTACTATACTATGTTAGCTGTGCAAGTGACTAACAAAAACAGCAGCAGAATTAAACAATTACAGAGTCAGCACAGTTCTGCAGAGCGGTCTGGACTCTTTGCCAAGCTCACATGCCATCAGACATTGCAAGTTTTAGCAGTAGCAGAAAGAAGGTCATATATCCAGGAACAAAGAAAGTAGGTCATGCCCACTGAAGAGGAAAACAGTGCCTTGGAAAAGCATCAACTCTGCAGAGGATTGAGGGCTTCCAGCAATGACACAACTCAATATGTCTTGTCTGGCTTACAGCAGGATAGGACTGAGGCGTTATCACCACCTTCAGTCTTGGCGAAGTTTTGGAACTGGTGGCAATAACTCAGGAACATCCATTATTTGCAGAAAGTTATCAGAGAAGCCAAGAGCAAGGTGCAACAAGAGTCCAAATATACAAAATTTTTGTAAGGAAAGATCTTAGGATCCCAAATTGCTTGTGTGTGTTCTGCTTCTTTAACTGAAAAACTTGATTGTACTCAACAGGTACCTACAGAGAGATGACCCATCTTTAACCTACCACAAAAAACCACATTCAAATAATATGTAGAAGGCTGAACCTAGAAATACGTCAAGGAAAGGCTGGAAGTGGTTTTTCAGATAGGAAGAATTACATTAGAAAGTTTACAACTAGTAGAGTCTAGCAAAAAGCATCTGCTGCAGAAAAAAAGCTCCTGAACACACTCCTGAAGTTACTTTAAGGAGCTTTGCATCAGGCATGAGATTAATTTAGCCTACATGATCAACGTATCTTCCTGGAACTAGAGAAAAGAAAATCTACACTCTTAAAAACTTCAGTTTGAAGCATTGTTTCCACCTTTCTCTCACACCAAAGGCCTGAGAACACCAGTCTAAGTTAAATGACTCAAAAGCATTCAGGCCACAGCAGGTATCTATCACCTTTCCAAGTGCTTCACCCACCCAAGTGCCTAACAGCAACAGCTCGCCTTGAGAAGTCGGACTCACCATTTATCTGCCAAAGACTGATCTTCTGATTCCCCAAGCCACAGCTTCTCCTCTGACTGCTCTAGGTATTCTTCTGCCCACTTGGCAGGAGACACAGACAGCGGATCTGCACAGGAAGAACGGGGAGAAAAGTAAGACAGGCAGACCACCACACCTTTGTTTATGCTGATCTAAACATCTAGCCTTTGATTCAGACAGTGAATTAATACAGATGCCACTGTGGTGACGATAAATGTACGATTTTCTACTTTAATATCATAACTGATTCATCTGCTCCCTGTGGGATACTATGTAGGTCAAGAAAATTAGCAATGCATTACAAGTCTCTGTCAAAAGCACAGCCTACAAGCACTAGGTTTTCATCTGAACTTTCTCAAAGACCTTTGTAACTCTAATTTATATTTTCAGAAATGTAAAGAGTGAAGGTCAAAGAGTAGAACTACCCAGCTTTCTACAGTGGCCACTCCTGGAGAATAGCATATACCTGTTTCTTTTCCATAATTTCCAGATTAGGGCATATGCAGTAACAGGACCCTAGTCCAGAGCCAGTTCTATATACAACACAGGATGGCTTTTCAAATAAAGCTTAACCTTTGGGACAGAAACACTCACTTTGCACGTTTCCAGACTGTAACATCCCTCTACCTTCATACAGCTGACACAAAATATTTGACCAAAGCACACTAAAGAGAATTTACCTTTGTACCAAAGGCAAATTTAGCCTTAGGAGAGGGAATAAGAAAACATGTAATTAAGAAGCAGTACAAGGCCATCTCCAACTTTCATCAGTTGAATCATAACTTTTACAAAAGCAGTTTAAAGAGCATGCTTCTCTGAAATTCCCTAAGTACCTAAGTTAACAACAAAAGACCCTTATACCTAAATAAAAGCTTCCACACCACATTGTTCATAATTTGACTTAACCATAACACCATCACAAAGCAGCTTTCCTACCCTCCACCCCATCAAGGCTGCTACAGGAAACACTGACTGCTGGGCCCAAAGCAGTACTCCAATTTCACATTCAGTAGCTCTTCACTACACACAGGCAGGTGACTGGACATCATCTTGACAGTAATTCCAAAAAATGACACTTCACCTGTCACTTCAGCAATGAACTCCTGTGACCAGTCAGCCTCATTGTAATCTGAAGAGACATCACCAGCATTATCTGCTGCAGCCAAGAATTCCTGGGTCCAGTTTTCAGACAGTGCCAAGGCTGCCACACCTGGAGCTACATGGGGAAAAAAAAAACAGAAGTGAGAACTGGAGTACTCAAAGGCATCACTTATGCATAGGGTAGCCCTAATCACCTCTGATCTGTCTCTTCATTAGAATAAAATCACAGAAATATTTCACTTGGAAGGAGTCTCTGGAGGTTGCTAGAGTTCTCACAGCAGATTAACATGAAAGTTAGAGATGAGGTTGTTCAGGGCATTTATGAGATAACTTCTGAATTTGTCCATGGCTGGCAATTCCCCAGGCTCCCTAGATAACTGTTCCAGTACTGAACTGCCTCCTCCAAGGGAAGAAATGTTTCCACATACCTAGTCAGTTCCCCTTTCCACAAATTGTGTCCATTACCCCTTGTCCTTCTCCTGACTATTGCTGTGAAGATCCGGACCACAGCTGCTTAAGATAGCAACAAAACACTTCACCCCCTGCCCCTCAGACTCCTTTTCCCCAGATTAAAATGTCCAGTTCCCCCAGCCTTTCCTCTTACAACAAGGATTCCTGTCCCTTGAGTATTTTATCGATCTCCGATGAACTTGTTCCAGTAGATCAGAGTACTGGGAAGCCCAAATCCAGAAACAATACTCCAGACACAATCTCAGAAGAGCTCAGTAGATAGGAATCACTCTGCTAGGAGCTTAACCATAAACATCAAGATCTTTTCCACTTCTCCACCTACTTCAGCTCCCCTCACCTCGCTGAGGGGCCTGTCGGAAGCTTGACTGTTCAATCTCTTGCATCTCAGCCAACAGGTCATCCATCTTAAAGGTCTGGGGTGCACGGGACAGCAAAGGGGCATTCTGAGCTTGCAGAAACTCTCCAACCAGCTGCCAAAGACAGAAATGGATTGCAAACATTGCACAGAAGATGAACAGGCAGAGCCATGGAGTGTGAGAGAAGGGCTTGTCAGAAAAAAATATTAGCATCAGGTAAGGGGTAAAATAACAAACAGTGTGGATGAGAAAAGCTTTAAGAAGATTAATCAAAAGCTACAAGGAGACTAATAAATCTGTTCTTACCTCATCTTCAGTGGCTACTCCCAGTGGTTTGGATACCTGCAGGGAATAGTGGACAATTGTGTCAACATTGATCCCATGCCCCTCTCTACACACACACAGTGTGACCCAATTAGATTTTATCTTCCTCTTCCTTGAGCTTAGCCTGTCAACATTTTTCTTGCACTAGCTGCCAGCTAAAGGAGCAGGAACACTTTGAGGGATCCTGTCCAACCCCCTCCCCTACTGTCTGGCTTAGGGCCTGTGACAGCAAGGCACACAGCTCACCACAGCCGCCAACATCCCTTGAGTGCCCACAAACGTGCCCTCACCCCACAACCCTGCCCTCACCCCACAACCCTGCTTCGGGTGACCTCTGGGCCTTTTTCCACTAAAAACCACAGCAGGACACCAGCTGCACCGAGAGCCGCCCGCCCTGCTCCCCGCCAGCCCTCGGCAGGACCCAGCGCCAGCCCGGCGAGCAGAGCAATACTCACGGCTGCGGCTTCGGGCGCCCCGGGGGGCCAGGCCAGAGGGCCCTGCAGTCCTTCNCGCTGGGCTGGCGCGGCGGGGCGGGGCCAGCCTTAAAGGGACAGGCGCCGGAGCGCCTTAAAGCGACTAAGTGCAGGGTCTCCCGTGTCGCCGCCCCTGTCACCGCCCGCTCCGGAACCCGTCCGCACGGCGGATCCCCTCGCCGCGCACCGCTCCCACAGCTCCGGAGCCGGCTCCCGAGGGGTGTGCCCCTCTGCCGGCCGTGAAACGGTGTGTCTATGTATATGGTGTGTGCTATACACATCCCATAGTATTTGCAAACATATGTAAACATATATATTTTTTTTTTCAACGAAATCTGTATGCTTTGTATATATATGTGTGTATGTATGTATATANTTCCTTGAGCTTAGCCTGTCAACATTTTTCTTGCACTAGCTGCCAGCTAAAGGAGCAGGAACACTTTGAGGGATCCTGTCCAACCCCCTCCCCTACTGTCTGGCTTAGGGCCTGTGACAGCAAGGCACACAGCTCACCACAGCCGCCAACATCCCTTGAGTGCCCACAAACGTGCCCTCACCCCACAACCCTGCCCTCACCCCACAACCCTGCTTCGGGTGACCTCTGGGCCTTTTTCCACTAAAAACCACAGCAGGACACCAGCTGCACCGAGAGCCGCCCGCCCTGCTCCCCGCCAGCCCTCGGCAGGACCCAGCGCCAGCCCGGCGAGCAGAGCAATACTCACGGCTGCGGCTTCGGGCGCCCCGGGGGGCCAGGCCAGAGGGCCCTGCAGTCCTTCCTGCCGCAGGGCCTTGTCCTGGGTGAAGTGTCCCGCCAGCTTCATCAGGGGGTTGGAGCCCCCGCACTCCGGCTCCACCAGCTCCCTCATGGCCATGGCGCCGGGCACGGAGGGGGAGAGGGTCGGCGCCGAACCCCACCGCGCCTGCACCTGGTGCCGGGGTGGCACAGACAGCGGGTGAGCGCCGGGCGGANCCCATAGTATTTGCAAACATATGTAAACATATTTTTTTTTTTTTAACGAAATCTGTATGCTATATATATATATATGTGTGTATGTATGTATATACACACATATACATATATATGTATATATACACATATATATGTGTGTACATTGTATATATACACATATATATTGTATGTGCATATATCTGTGTACATACAAGAGATATATACATGTATGCACCGTGCATATCTCGTTTTATTTGTGAATATACATAAATATATATATTCATATATATATTCAGCGAGGTGTATATAGTACATATTGTAGATGAGCATAGGCTATATCAGTACACATTTGTCCAGCTGATGGACTGATATTTTACTGTTTGCTCTGGGATCGCGAAAATGTTGCAGCTGGCAGCCACAGGTTGAGAGTGTACACATTTAGCTGAAAAGTATGTGGTACCTTCAGATAAGCCATAGAAATGCCAACTTCTTCCCAGCCTTGATCCTTCTACATTTGTGGTTCCAAAGGACAAACCACCCGGAAAATCAGAGGTCATTTGTGTGTAGCCTCTAAAAGAATGGGAAAAGCAGCAAGAGGAGGTTGCACGATGTGTGCTGACTCCCGTGACATTGGGTTGCTAGAAATAAATTGTTTTCAGAATCAAATCCCATCTTCTTCTTTTCAAAGGAATACGCTCCTCTGCAGGGTCCTCTTCAGATTTGTCAGGTTCACTTCATCTGTCCAAAATGTGACATCTGGTGCGGTTTTAGACACAATCCTTTGACAGTAGGTCTTCCTGCCTGCTTTCCTTACAGCTTTGAAATTCATGTGGCATCTACAGCCAGTTGTGTGCTAGCAAGTAGTATGTATGGCTCAACAGGAGCAAGCCTTTAACATTGTAAGAATTGGGGCTGGAAATATAGCATCCACACCAAACATGCTTGGGGAGATTTACTTTGGACTCTGTCTTCCTTGGCCCCGTGGAGACACACCTGTTAGTGGCTGACATGCCCTATGTGCAGCTTAGCAGCACCAAAAAGGAATCTCATTTGCACACCGAGGCTGTCCTGCAGGACAAACCCCAGCCCAGCAGACAGGGATTACGGGAAGATTCATTTTGAAAGCACGCTTCTGGCATCCTGGAAGGTTAAAATAACACTCACCTGCTATTACCAAATACCAAATGATATGTATGCTCAGTGTGATCAAGGATTAGCAAGAGCACTTGAAGAGTGTGGCATGAAGAATGCTGTGGGACAGAATCCCAAATGACTTTCAAGAAGAAGAGCGGGGCAGTGCTGCTCCTAAGTAAAACCAATAGACAGCACAAAGACATGGAGAAGGGGAGTGTAGGCATTGAGATAAGGCATGGACAGAAATCCAAAAACCATCACAGACTGAGCAGGTAGGAAGACATGAAGTAGTTTTGACTTGTAAATAGTTGCAACAAGGTTTTGGGGTATGCCCATGGCCAGCTTATGATACCAGCTTGGCCTTCTGGTTCAGGACAGTGACAAGGAAACACTGCTCTGTAAAAAAATTTGTAAAATTTGTAAAAAAACTTCCTTCTGAAGGGCTGGATGGCCCTTTATCCCTTAGAGTCCCAAAAGACTTTGATGCAACTGGAAGGACCAGAAGTGGCAGTGGTGGCAGAGCATCCAGGACAACCACAGCTGTGATTGTTGGTGGATAAGTATCCTGCTGAAGCCACAACTAGTTCTGCTTGCAGGCAGAAAGCAAAGGGTCTGACCTAAAGTCAACAGGAAAAGAAGCAGAGTCAATGCATCCCTGCAAGTGAAGTGAAAATAATTTGGCAGCAAGAACTAAAATATATGGGGGTCCCAAAAACCCCTGGAGAGATGAGAAAGGCAAACAGTACAACTCCTGAAAAGGCTATTCCAGGCTCTGCATCCTTCAGCTGTTCTGAAAACCAATACTCTGCTGAAGATCCTGGGCCTGGTGGAAACTAGTGACAAAATGGATGTCTCTGTCTAATTATTCCCCACCTAAATTTGTGAAATTCATTATTTCTTTCCAAGTGCAAAACTTAGCACATGTCTTTACTAAATGGTGTTCTACACTTTCAGGCTATTTCTCCCATTGATCAAGATTATTTGTATACAATTTTTTTCTACCAAATCCTTTGCAACCCCTCTCAGGTTAATGTTGTCTGCAGATTTTAATAGATACAATTTTCTGGTCCACTGTATAAATTACTGGGAAAAAACACACTAATAACACACTGAAAACAGATCTCTGCAGGACTCCTTGATACTTCTTTCCATGTAGACAGCATAGCACCAAAAACTAATCTTAGGATTTTCCAATCAGCATCAGATGCTCCCAACAGTGATTTCAGTAGATCAAATTTCTCATGTTTCCTAATGTGCTTCTTAGACTGTCAGATGAAACAGAGTAAAAATCCTACTGAAATCAAAAATTTAATATCTATTGTTACTTCCTTGACCACAAGGGCAAGACTGCCATGAAAGATTGGTTTAACTTGATCTCTTCTATTTGCAAATGGAAAACGTGCATTGTCTACATAATATTTATTTGTTCCAGTGGCACAGGGGAAGGCAGTAAAAAAGATGCTGGCTGGCCTGTAATTAATGAGATTTTCTTTTTTTCAGTGGCCAATATATTCAGCCTTTTCCAGTCTTCTGAACCTCTCCATTGCCTAGATATCTCAAAGATAATGGCCAGTGGGCCATTCTCCAGTTCTCATCATAGCATGAAGTTCATCAGCCATAATTGGTCTGAAAACCTTGACCTTGCCTAAGTGCTTAGAAATCTAGAATGACTTTTTCCCCATTTGCAACTGGTGCTATTTAAGATATTCACCTAGCCACCACCACAGTGAAGACAAGTAAAAAATGCTTGGAGCTTCTAAGTATCTTTGGCCAGTTTCCAATTTCACTGACCAGAAAGCCAGTGTTTTTACTGGTCTTCCCCTCATTGCCCAGGTAGTGACAGGCACTGTTGATGAGCTGATAGTTCTGTTCTTTTCCACCACACATAAGGTACTCATTTATTTTTCAAAGTATCTTTGTACTGTACTGGATTCAGTTGCCATGTCTCCCTTAATTCCTTCACCTCCAGACTAAAAGCTGCAGTTTTTTTCAATCCATTTGCTTGAGTGGCCAAGGTAGTTACTCTCCTCTGTGGATTCACTTCCCACATTTGTCTCTGTTGTAGCAGCATTGTACCCAAACTGGACACACAGTCAGTCCTGTGTCACTCAGTGCTGTGAGTGAAGTCACAGCAGTACAGAGCTGTTCTGACAGCTCGTTTCATCTGACCTACAGGCTATCCTCCTAAACACATAAACTGATCTGATGTGTGCCTTTTTGGCAACAGCATCATGTTGATGTACATTCTGCTTTTTTTAAGGAAGATGATATTCAGTGAACTATGATGCGCTCTGAAACTGTGCATTTGAAAAAAGCAATAGAGGATCTTTT
>VYZP01074212.1:7724-31271 GCA_013400635.1 Hypocryptadius cinnamomeus | reverse complement strand
GGAGCCGGGGCAGAGCGGCCCCCGCCGGCTCCGCCGCCCTGGCCCGCGCGGTCCCGGGCGAGATCCCGGTCGGGGCTCGGCGGCGTGGAGCAGCCCCGCAGCGCCGCGGGGAATGCCTGGCTCCGCGGCTTGGGAGGACGGAGAGGCTCCCTGTGGGACACGGAGTTTCGTCCAGCCGGAGCTTGCCGGGGACGCGGGGCAAGGGACGCGGCGTGCTGAACGAAGGCGCCACGAGGCCTCTTCAGCGGGGCAGGTGATNCATCAGGAACTACTTGGCTCTGCTCTTGGACCCATCACTTTTCCGTGGTAAAATGAATCCGTTTGCTATAGCTCCCCTACTTGTAAAACAAAGACAACAAAGACGAGTTTGTTTAAGTTTGGGGGTCGGTTTGGAGGCTTAGGGCGGGGGGTAGCTCGTTTGTTTTTAATGGAAGAGCCTTGAGTGGCCGGACCAAAGGNGCGGGGCAAGGGACGCGGCGTGCTGAACGAAGGCGCCACGAGGCCTCTTCAGCGGGGCAGGTGATGGGGCATCCATGTGTTCGGGAGGGCGCCCAGCTCTCTCCATCAGCGCATGGCTGAGATTCCTGTGTCACTTTTCTGGCTTTAAATAGTGCGGCTGATTCTGGTGAGTCAGGTGTTTGGATCCCAGCCGTGCCTCTCTGCATTGGAAGCGTGCCCCTGAGCAAGTAATTTGTCCCGTGGCGTTTCCCCCTTCCTCTCTTTAAAGTCCCAAAACAATGAGCTTCAAGTTTATGGCGCTCTAAAGCAGAAAATAATGTGGTCCTGCGGACTTTGCTGAGTAACTGCACAAGTCCTCTGCTTAGGCAGCCACCTAATCCTTTTCCAAATCCCAGCAGCCTGCTGGAGTCTGTGTGTGTGATACAGCATGTACAATAAGACACATCATTTAATTGTTATTGATTAGTAAATTTCCAGTTTTCTGCGGCTAATCCAGTTCTTGTGCTATGTCGATCTTTGCATATGTGTAGCTGTCCTCTCTGTTCCCATTGTCATTTTATATGTGTTATTCTCTTTTATTAATTTATGCTTTGAACTATATATTCATTCCATCTTAGACTTTCTTAATACATTTATCTTCCTTAGCTTTCTTTTTAAGCTTTTCTTCATCTTTTTCCGCCTGGTTCCTGGAAAACTGAGAGTTTGGCTTGTGAAAAGAGTGTCACTAGTGGGAACTTTGTTAGTCTGTATCTCTTCCTCATCCGTTAAGCAATGCTCCTGAATTACAGCTAATTAAAACCCTGGGGATAATAACATGAATAAGAGATGAATGACAAGTTCGGTTTATTGCTGCACTATATTTAATATTACTGGTTTATGTAATGAAACAAAACAGGATCTCATTCATGAAGGAGCAGTTCTCCACTTTATCTTCCAGTATAAGAACCAGAGACCAGCCAAAGAAACTTGTGAGAGGTTTGTTTAGAGCTAATGCAAGAACATAGTTCTTCCCACAGTGTGCAGTTAAACTGTGGGACTCCTGGCAACAGGATAGCAGAAGGTAAGGGGTTCTTATGTGCCCAGGAAGCATTTAAAAAAAATGAATGAAAAAGAATGTGTTGAAGGCTACTAAAAGCAAGGCAACATTTCTGGCTGAGGAAATCCCTGAACTGAAAATTGTGGGAAGCTGGGAGACTGTTCTGGAGGTATTTCTCCTACTCTTCTGTAGGTGACCTTTATTTGTTTGTGTCCTAGGCAGAAACCTGGTTTAACTGCAGGTTTGTCTGATCCAGCATTGCTGCTCTTAAATGAAGATCTTCAAGCCATCTTAATTTTTGGCTAGCCTAAGTAAGAGCTAACATGAATTACCAGTAAACCTTGTCACCTCTGTGCATGTGCTTATACACTTTTTAGATCACTTAAAAATGTTAACAGTGTCTTTTGTATTTCTCAACTAATCCTCTTTTTCTGTCATCTCAAACTTGTCAGTTTTCCCTTTAAAATGTGAAAGCAAGATCTAGAGGCAAGTACCATTTTCTGAGGTAAAATTACCCGCCTTCTTCAATTAGCACTTTTTGCTGCTGCTTTCCTCTGAGAGTACATGTTGTACTCATTTTCAACTGCTGCTCTTCATCCTATTTTGCAGAAATTGCTTTAGTTCCTGCTTCTAGAGTAATGACACATAATTTTCCATTTCTCCTGAAACAGAAGAATTTTGCAGACCTATGTCTTCCATAGAGTGTAAGCAGCTGTGTCATCATGTAATGCACGGTAATACATCACAGTTGAGATTTCTTCTAGTTTTGAACAACTGGTACACCTCATTTCCTTAGCTTTAATTAATGGATGTTCTTTTTTCCTCTTTAGCCTTGCCATTGAGGCACAGTAGCTCATAGTGGCCCTTCAACTCATGCTCTCTGCTGATTAAATGGCCACTAAGCTACGGAGTAACAATTTCTTTAATTGTTATTATTTCTTTTATAATACTTTTTTATTATCTGTATGTATCAGTAGCTTCAAGAACATGACCTCAGGAAACTTTTATGTATACTGGAAGTGTGTGTTCAAACTCAAATCCTGACCATTGCAGGTGGGGAGTTCTTGAAGAAATTAGATATTAAGAGAACATTACATAAACTTTTGCTTCCTTATGCACTATTAGAGAGAAGAATTATTAGTATACCAAGCAATTGCTTCTCTTAGTGTTTTCCTGATGTATTGTTTGCTCAGCTTTTAGATAAGGAGCTAAACTGCCCTATTCAGACCTTGTAGACCTTGATCTGTCACCACTGTACTCAATCTTCTCCTGAACTGGAGACTGTACTTCTGGTCAAAGAAACAACAGGCATGTAAGTCTGGAGCCTGTACAAGACAAGAAATAGAATCTAAGGTAAAGGACTGTTGGACTCTGAGTGAATATGGTATGTATGGGAAGAATCAACGTGGCCTTTGTGAAAGCAGGCTCTGCCTCATACATCTCTGGATTGCTATGTAGGCTGTGTCTTGGAGTCTGTGCTTGATCAGCTTGTTCAGGCAGAGAACCTCAGCCAGGGTGTTCACTGCTTTGCCATGTGCTGTCTTCTAAGCTGGAGCTAAATGCAGGAGTCAGAACGTTGCCAGACTCCCACCACTCATCATACACCTCCTGAGGAAAATTGCTGCTGATGGACTGCTCTGCAAGTCGTCACCACCACTGTGTACATCTGCCAAGGGCTTGACAAAGCCACATGAGTGTTCTGGAATAGCATAGCTAGTTGCCGGCATCATTAGCTGCATAATCTCCTAGCTGCCATATCTTCAACTCTTGGATGTGCAGTAGGCATCCAGACTTCTCTTTTTTTGTTGTTTTTTTTTTTTAACCCCCCTTCCTCTTGGCAATGATAATGAAGCCCTAGGAGCAAAGGCTGTGAGAATACTGTATATGTTCACAGAGCTGCATAGACTCTTTCAAAATAATTCTTCAGAACTCTCACTGTTTGCTATCCTGCACTGTCATACGTAATTCTGGTGATATACCTGACTCTTCCCTGATATCTTGTAGTTCTTTGGTTGGCTTTTCTTTCTTTGGAGCAGAGTTTATTAAGCCTCCATCTCTTGTGAAACAAAGCAACTTTGGCTGTAGCAGATTGTTCATTTGTCAAAGCCTCTTGCATGGCTTGCATGCAAATTCATCTCAAAATGGTCTTTCAGGTACTGAGCATTCTCTAGAAGAGCAGATTTATCAGTCAAAGGATTTAGAGGGGCAGAAGCTGAGAACCAAATGTGTCAGTTCTGACTTGTCCCTGGGTGGTGGAAAGGGAAAAAGGGGATATGTGTCCTTTCAGCATTCTTGCAGTGTGACGAGAGCCATTGATGGAGATGGTTCATGCGTTCCAAAAATAGATTTTGCCTGCTGAAGGTCAGAGTCCTCTTTCATTAAGCAAGCCAGGCTTGGAGAGAGCCTGGATGTTGGCAGAAACTACAGATTTTGCTTACAGGGCCTTGCCAGTGTGGGTCTGATGTAATTGTGGATTAAAGACACGGGCAGGCTGAGAGATGGGAGAGTTCTGTGCTGCCCCTCTGTGAGCTGGTGTGGCTGTGGCAAAGTGTGGGCCAAGGTGCCTGGTGACCTCAGCAGAAGGCTTTGCAGTGAAGGGTGGGCAGCAGAAATGTTTGCTCTGGGGGGCTGCTGCGTCCCCCTGGACTTGGGACTCTTTGTCTCAAATACTGAGTAAGGCTTCAGAGTGAGGCTGCCAGATGATGCCCCAAGCTGAGCTGTTACGTTAATCAGTGTCAGAGCAGGAGGTCATGTGTGACACAGGCTGTGGTACCTAACCTCCTCTCCCAGAGGAGAGAAGTTATGGACAAGCAGGGTCAGAATTATTGCCCTATTATGGCACAGAGGTCATTCTTAAGTGTGCTGCTGTGCCCTAGATGTGGTGGAACAGCTGGAGCCATCCTGACCTGTCCCCTGGAAGTGGTGAAGACACGTCTGCAGTCATCCCAGCTGGCACTGCGGCCTCTGTGCCTCCCAGAGATACAGCTGCCAGGGATGAGTGTGAGGCTGATGAATCCCAGCCCACCATCTCCTGGAGTGCTCAAGCTGCTGAGGTGAGTAGGACAGGGCAGTGTGCCTGTTAGCACCAGGGAGGTGATGGTTTAGCCATCAGGGAGGGTGCAAGGGGAGAGAGAAAGAGGGTTGAGCTGAGGCTCTGGAAGCCACAAGTGCAATAGAAAGTTTGGTCAGAGCACAGGTACATCTGCTTCTCACTAGTGATCTGTGCTCTGCAAGGCACCTTAGGGGCCTGGGAGAAATTTCGCAGCTAGTGGTTGGATCAGACTCAGAGGGATGGTATTATCAAGAATAGGATGCAATGACTAGTGAAAAGTGTCCCTGCCCATGGCAGGGTGGCTGGAACTAGATGATCTTAAAGGTCATTTCCAACCGGAGCGGTTCCATGATTCTAGGACTGAAGGAGAGAGGAGAAGTGATTGGAGAAAAAATGAGAGCAGGGCAGAAAAAGGATAACAAGGGAGGTGAGGAGAGGGTGCTACAAGAAATACTGAAGAACAAAGAAGGAGGAGGAAAGGGAGAGCCCCCAGCTTAGTTACTCTGCTGATTTCTCTGTTCATTTCCTTCTGTAGGGTCATCATTGAGAAGGAAGGCAAACGCTCCCTGTTCCGGGGTCTGGGTCCAAACCTCGCTGGGGTTGCTCCTTCCCGGTGAGTACTGCTCCATGACAGTGCCTCATGCTGTACACTTTCTAAGGGACCTGTGTCATAACTGTCACTCCACTTTCTGAAAGCAGTCTGGGCCTTGTGCTCATGTGCCACAGGACCCCTTCACACAGACATCTTCTGGAGTGTCTGATCATAGTGTTAAGATGATTGCTGGGGGCCAGGTGTAAATGATATCTGATGTCACATTAGAGCTGTGATGGGAGTAAGAAAAGTTGGAGTGAGGCTGCACAGTAGTGTCTCTGCTCCTCATAAGGGAGCTGTAACCTCTTCTGTATTTTTTTCCAACCAGGGCGATATATTTTGCTGCCTATTCTGCTACTAAGGAGAGGCTTAATACTGTCCTGGTACCGGAGTCCAAGGAAGTACACATATTAGCAGCAGCCTGTGCAGGTGAGCCTTTTCTGTCTCAAATCAAAGCCAAGAGGTCCTTCTGTCTAGAAATGTCTATGTGTTTTATTCCTTCTCCATTGCTGCTCTGAAGTTTTCTCCCTCCACATGTGGAGAAGTGAGTTTTTTGGGTAACCCAAATGTTTTCTCACTCTTCATTCTTCTTAGTCTCATCTCTTGAAGTCTTGTCTTTACCCCTTCAGCTGCTATCATGTACTATCATGAGCTCTGTTCTGCTGTGAGAGGTAGAAGGCAGTGTGTAATTTAGACCACTCACAGAACCATTTCTCTTGATATATTCCAGTTCTCTAATAAAGACCTCCACTCTTGAAAAATTAGCATTCTGTTTCCTGCCTCTTTGTAACACCCGGGCCTGTAGTAGGGTTTTGTTGGAAGCAGAGGAGCTAATTACCACTAGACGAAGGCTGGAATAGGGGAGGAGGAGAATCAAATAGTCTGCCCTAAATATCTCTTCTCAAGGTCATTCTCAAATTGCAAATGCCTGCAGCTTGCCAAGCAGAGCTCAGAGAGCTGATAGATCAGCACCTCTTCACAAACTGTCAGCATGATCCTGGCACTCACGGCTGTCTTCCTCTTCTGTTCCCCAGGCATTAGCTCAGCCACACTCACCAACCCCATCTGGCTAGTGAAAACCAGGATGCAGCTGGAAGCCAGGTAAGACAGGCCTGCAGTGCAGAGCCACTCCATGTCACATCCAGATTGGTTTGGGGGATGGTGGGCAGAGAGAGGTCTGTGATTTCTCATCAGAACATGGCAAGTCATAGGCTGGGCAAGAGGCTTATGTCTGTGTTCACAACAGCACTGTAGGTCAGGGTGCAGTATGCTGCCCTAACCCTCTCCCTTCTTTCCAGGGTGAAGGGAGAGGTGGCCAGCAACGCTCTCCAGTGTGCCACACACGTGTACCGCACAGAAGGCCTGCGTGGATTTTACCGTGGGATCACTGCCTCCTATGCTGGAGTGTCAGAGACCATCATACACTTTGTCATCTATGAAGCACTGAAAAAAGAGCTGAGAAACAGCCAGCATTCCCATTCCCCGTCACTCACACTTCCACCAAACAACAATGATTTCTTTGGACTAATGAGCGCTGCTGCTGTCTCCAAAACATGCGCTACGTGCATTGCGTATCCACACGGTGAGTGGGTCCACTCTCCTTGCGTCTGTTCCCCTCGATGGGAGATGCCATGCCTGTAGGATCCATCTGCTAATATGTGGCTTCCCTCCTTGTCTCTCCAGAGGTCATTCGGACGCGTTTGCGAGAGGAAGGGTCGCGGTACCGTTCCTTTACTCAGACTCTGCAGCTCGTGGTCCGTGAAGAGGGACCCTTGGCTTTATACCGGGGGCTCCTGGCGCACCTGATCCGCCAGATCCCAAACGCAGCCATCATGATGGCTACCTACGAACTCATCGTGCATTTGGCCTCTTCCACCTTGTAAGCTGTAGCACTTGGCTGAGGCTGCTGTGGAGGTACAGGGACATCGCGGTCCTGACACCTGGTCTTCTGCAGGGCTCTGAGAGGTGGTGCTTTTTGTCACAGATCAGATCTGGGTCAGGGATTCTCAGGACACAGCGACTATTTTGTGCCAAGTTTTTTGCTTCAATGTGCACAGTGTAGCCTTTTTTTTCCTTCTGGAGACTTGAATTGTTCCGGGGCTTCAGGATGTCAGGGCACTGGTTTGACAGTTCGTGTTGTAAACTCCCTTGATGAAACAAAGGCATAGAATTTACTGGGAAGGAGACAAAGCAGAAAAGTGTAAGAGTGTCTTACCCCAGCATGTTCACTTCTTTTGGACCCAGTAACAACCATACCTGGGCACAGCTGGGCATGAAGACAGGCTGGAGCTGAAACATCTGAGAGAACTGCAGCAAGCAGAGATCTTGTGCTGCAACCTTTGCCCTCAGAGGGGCTCTTCCACTCTCACCTACTGCACTGCCTTCTTGCCTCTAAGGAGGATTTCTCAACCTTGGCTGCCAACAAATTGCAGAATTTTCCTCTGGGTCCCTCACATGTTGCAGCCATTGCCCCAAGATGTGTCAGGCAGCTGACAGTCCCTTTTTGTCTTGCAGGGTCTGAAAAACCAGACCAAGTAGATTCAGGGAAGAAGCACAACCTGCTCTGAAGCACTATCCTAAAAACTCATGCTACTGCTGGGCTCAGAGCCATGCTGTGCTGGTATCTGTTGTATTTCCATCCCCTCCATGCTCAGCAGAAAGAGGGAGTGCTGGGGCTGTTCTACAAGCTGGAACCCCTGGTATAAAAAATACTCTATCATACTGATAAAGAAGGCAGATCATCTGAGAAGATGGATGAAGCTAAGGAGATTTGGCCTGTTTCTGTTGATACACTAAGTGTATGGAAAGAGCCTTTTTTATTTTCCTGTGTTCAAGAATTCAGTTTGCTGCATGTGCTACATTTGCCTGCGACAGGCTTGAGTGCCTTCTGTTCCTTTGTGGGTCCCTAGCACTGAGTCCTGGGGAAGGCTACATTGTGTTTACAGAGCATTTTGACTCTCAGAAAGGCACGGGGGTAGGGTCGTGAGTGATGTGTTTTTCTTGCTTCATCACATATGCTAAAAAATATAACCCTTCCCCGAGATAAGGTAGTCATTTCAGTAAATAGATGCTCTGGACAAGCTCCAGTTTCACATTAGAGGCTACACTATTTCTTTCCCTGGTTGTAGTGAAAAACTGCAGAAGTCCTGAATCTTTTATTTGAAATCCATTTATTTTAAAATCCACTTTGTTTCCTCATCTTTCTTAACCTTCATTCATTTAGTATTAGGAGTATTGACAATTTTACAAAGCGACACAAAGCTGCAGTGGTTTGTTGTTGTTTTTTTTTTTTTTGCATGAAACGAGAATAAACCTCAAATGACAACATTGAAAAAATATACAATATATATATATAATATCTGGGGAGGGGTTGTGAGAAACCCCACTCTGAGCCCTGTGGCTGGCTCTGCCTTTCAGATTTCCATTCTTTCCAACACCTGCATCACAGTTTGAACCTTGCCACCATCATGTGTAAGTGCCCTAACACATATTTCTGGAGAGCCAGATGGGGGGTCAATAATGTGGGGAATGTCCACAATGAGAATGGCAGAAGATGAAGGAACATGGGAGGCAGAAATGATCAGTGAGGGAGGAGCACATGTGTACACGGTGGGGGAGGAAAGAAGTTGAAAGTAGGACACCTCCTCCTTCCTGCCATATGTTTTGGGGGGATCCACTGGGCGGGTGTTTTAAAGCTCCTAGTAGCGGTGAGAGACGTCACTTTTGCCGATGATGTGCCGGTCATTCATGTCACTGCTGTCCGGGGAGTCGGGTGTCTCCGAGTCAGTGCTGTCGTCATCATCCTCCATGCCCTCGCCAGCTCTGCCCTCCACACTCCCTCCTGCCCTCTCCTGACAGCTCTGGTAGGACTGGGGAGGTGAGATACGGGGTAAGGGGAAGGGTCTGACGAGCCAGCTGCCCGCCCAGCCCCGGCCGCAGTGGCCGCTCCTCACCTCCATGGGGTTGACGATGATGGTGAGGGCCGAGTCGTCCCAGAACATGTCGCCCTCTTTGCCTCCAGTGCTGGTGTGCCCCGACTCAGCAGCTCCAGGGATCTCTTGCCCCATTCCCCGGCGGTGCAGGGAGTGGATGCGCAGGATGCCGAGGATCACCATAAGTGCCAGGAAGCCCACACACACCACGATGATGACAGTGGCAGCGCTGGGGACCACTTTGGAGAAAGAAAGCGAGAAATTGTGTCTAGAGTCTGTCACAGAAACATGCATTTCCAACCTGACGTGCAGGAACTGAGATCCCTGAGCAGAGCCTGGGGTTTTGGTCTATGCAAGAACATAGCCTGACTTGTCTGTGCCCCTGGGCACAGGCAGTTCCTGTGATGTCAGCCTGGCCTGTAGACTCTGCACATCTTTTATCTGCAGAATTCGCCAGAATGTGTTGCACCACATATATCTGTATCCTGCTCTTGGGAGGGAGAAGTGTGTGCTGGGGACAGCCTCTAAGGGCTCAAGGATGATTTTCATAGAGTGTGATTTCTGTGCAAGCAGTAGAGAAAGCAAGAAGCCAAAAGATACCTTCGCTGCACATGGAGCAGATGTGAATGCTATGATGGACTTCTAATTAGTGCTGTAGCAAAAGTCTGGCTTCTCCACAGGAGAAAACCTGAAATTCATCTAAGACCCTTAGCCCAACTCCTATGTGTTTGTTTTAGGCCTGTAGACTGACCCTCAACTCCCCAGATAACCACCTTCCCTGCAAAATCTGTCTAGGCCCTCCATGAATTTGTTTATGGTTCTGTTCAGCAGGGACAAGTTTGCTGCTGCCAAGTTTGCTGCTGCCATCAGGCAGAGCTGAGGAAGGGAGAGGCAAAGGCTGGCACATGCACAGGCTGCCCCTGCAGTGCCAGTTGCAGGACTGGAACAGCTTGGGATCAGCTACTTTGGAAGCTGCAGCAAAAGCTAGCTCAAAGGTGCCTTGCTTGTTCCCTATGACAGGACCAAAATGTCTGTAACAAGTCCCAGAGCTTTCACAGCCCAGCAGGAATCGACTGGAGTGTGGTCATGCCTGAGGCACAGGGCTACCAGCACAGACAAACATCTAGTCTAGCTTTCAGGCTTCTCTCTCCTCTGTTTTGTCTGTGTGGTGCCATCTCCTGTATTTTCCTGCCTTGCTGACCACCACCTACTCCCATTTCTTTCTTTACAGCAGTGGCAGTCTTGACTCACTTTTCTCTCCTGCTGTTGAAGCTTCTTTCTGAAATTACTTTATGCAAGCCCACACAGCACCTTTGCAAGGTGCATGAATGAAGGCAGCTTACAGTTACTCTTTTTAGACCCTCTGAGGTGTAGAATTCAGTCTGCTTCTACATCAAGAACATAATATCCCACAAGAGGAGGACTGTTGCAGCATGCTCTAAAATACAATTTGACAAAGACTGCAGTCCCCTGGCTAACGATGAGTGGAACAGAATAGTATACTAAGAATAATGATAATGGGTGCAGGGAGCCTGAGAGGAATCCTCCACTATAGGTTCTTCCAGGATATCAGAAAATCAGCATCCTGATCTAAAGGAATAAACACAAAATATAGTGTTACATACTTGGGTTGTTGTGGGTGCTTGCCAAACTGTGCCCAGACAGCTCTGCAGGTAAATGATGGCCTCGGTGCACAAACTGCTGGGAGCTCAGAATGTGGTTAGGATGAGCAGCTCGGTTCATGTTGTGGAGAACATTCACCTGCAGAAAGACCAGAGTGAGGGGACTCAACCCTGTGTCCATGGCACATTCTATGCATTCCCATGCACCATGTCCTCCCCACGCTTGCAGAAGAATCTCTGTGTGCACGTGTCAGTCTCGTACCTCAACAGTGAACTCATTGCTGGAGTAGCGCCCGTTCATCTCAGTGCAGGACAGGTGAAACTTCCTTTCATAGAGGGCGGCACCGTGGTTGATGTGGTAGTAGACCTGGCGTAGGATCTCCTCGTAAACTGCAATGCTCTCCACGCCTGAGACAAGAAGAGAGGGGTGGGGTGAGGAAGCTCCTGCTCCAAAGTCACCTGGCATCCTAACCCTGCAGCAGCTAGAGGCTACAGAGGGATCCAAGGCAATGCTGGTTTCATTAATTTTGGGAAGGGCTCAGAGATGGAGGTGGCTGAGGAGGGCCTGACAGAATCCCTGCTTGCATCGCTAAAACAAGTGGAAGGGAAGGAAGGATTGAGAGCAACAACCCTGTTACATTCTGGACAGTACAAAAGTGTTGTACCAGTCCACAAGCTGTGGGATATGTTGTCCCTGTCATGTCATGCAAAATGCTACTGACAACCTGAGAACACCAAACCCCAAGGAGTAAGTCAGGAGGAGTGATACAAGCCTGGGTGAGAGCTGGCACCATGTCCCAGCACTTTGTGCTAGAGGAAAAGCCACCTACCCAAGGAAATGGTCTGTGACTTCCCAAAGCCAGGAGTCCAAGAAACAGTTACATCTCAGTGTCACAAAGTACACCAACACATCCTAAGGTCAAGTGCTTCTCCCAGTGATGCCTGACAGTGACAGAGGCATAGCTAGATAGCTGTGACCATGGGGAGGACGTACCTGTGATGGTCAGGTAGGCAGAGGTGTTAACGAGCTCCAGGCCCCGCTGCTGCAGCAGTGCCCCATCCAGGAGCAGGTACTCCCTCTCTGGGTCCAAGTCATCTCCCACCAATGAGATCTCGCAGCCATCCAGGTTGTGCACAATCTCATCTGACATTCGTGTGTCTGTCACTGAGATGCAAACAGAAAGGAGATACTGCCAGAAAGCCAGACAGCCATCAGAGAAGGAAGGAGTTACTCAGAGGGGAACCTGCTTACCTAAGAGTGCTCACATCATATGTAATTACTTCTCCTTCTCCACCTAGCACTGACCTTAAGTAAAATTACTGTCAGTCTAATTATTTGTTTCAGGATGGTTCTAATGACATTATCTATGCACATAATAAAGTCACTTTATTTTGGAACAACATACTATTATCAGTCTGGTTCATGATAACACATCTTGGCTGTAAGGACTTTGTTGACAATGACAGTGTGCAAATTAGGAACAACGCTCACACATTCCCAGGCCCTGCACGCTTTTGAAAGCTTTTCCCTGTCTCACACTGTTGGTTACCATGGTTGAGATCTTATCTTCTTTAAAATGGCAACCACATTCAATAACTAACTGCTTTCAGCAGGATTGAGAACAATCTGCTCTTAAGTCAAGGAACTCATCATTGTATGAGGAAAGGCAAAGCTTCTGAACAGAAAAGTAGGAGCAAAAAATCCTATTACCAGAAGAGATATGAAAGAAGTGAATGGACACAGAGCACAGACTGCAGAGAAATTATCTGAGCATGATGGAAAGAAATTGAAGAACAGGATACTGTAGGGTGTGAGGAAACTGACTGGGATTTCACAGGAAAAAGTGAGGCAGAAAGAGAAGAAAGGGAGCAAGAAGTAAGAAAGGGAGCAAGAAGTAAGAAAGAAAGCAAGGATGAGACTAAGTAAGTGCAGGAGTAGAGAGAGTAACAGGCAGGACATCCATCCAGCACTGGATTCAATAAAGGGAAATGTAGGTAAAATGTAAAAGGGATTAGGAATGAGCAGCCTGGGAAAGAATTAGGAGAGAGTGAGGCAAAGGAATTGAGTAGATAGAAAAAGTACAGGGAGGAGCAGAAAGGGATAAGAGCCGATTAGCCTACATATTGACAGACAATGTGCCTTGCTTCTAAATTTGTAAACTCTCGCTTTCGGGTGTCATTACAGGGCCTCTACTTCCTCTGCAGGACCACAACTCTTGTCTCTTACACCTTGCCCTGTACTCCACTCACCGGTACCGTGCCAGTTCTCATCCTTCTTGGCCTCCACCTGGTGAGAAATAGAGCAGGTGATCTGGAGGTTGGGGAACAGGGGAATTCCTTCCGGAGCCTCAAAGTCTGACGCAGGATGAGCAAAGTGGGCATTGCCACTCAGCAGGATCTGGGGGGCATCGGGCTGTAGCACCACAACGTAGCCTTCCACATCAGGAATGGAGACACAGGACTCCTCACTGAAACACCTGAAGGAGACCAATAGAAAACATCAGTTGCCCCAAGCTTCCAACAACAACATTATAAAAGATCATCTCCTGCCATCACTTCCAGGGAAGGGAATATCCTTTTTCCAGCAGTCCTCCTAAAGCTTCCCTACAGCCTGCTACATAAGGCAGGGACGTGTGATAGGAGTGACACCACTGGGATCTGGTGACTTGGTCACATCGACAAACACAGAGAAAATTAAAACCAGTCCACGTGCCTGGAACACTGCGAGTGGAGGCAGAAGTTCTGCATAGGCACTAGGAACCAGTACTACAGTATCCATTTGGATACTGGATAATTTATCATTTATTTTCAGGAAGATTTTTACCCATTTTGAGACCATCTTAAAATACAACTATTTTAAAATACAAAGTGAGCCAGTGTAACTTTGGCCAAAAGAAAGGCAACCCTCTTGCTGATCTGAGCCAGAGGTGCTGGTTTGCCCACTCACTTGACAGCAGTGGTGAGCCTGAGTGGCCGGACCCCAGGGGTAGCAAAGCGCAGTGAATTCATGTAAGCCACGTGCTGGATCGCGTGGTTGAAGGTTTCCACATCATCACCCTCCAAGGTGAGCAGGGACTGAGAGGGGTTCACATGAACCTAGAGGTGGAAGAAAAGAAAATACTCATGGCTCCTTGGCAAATGACAGGAATCCAGGCTGAGAGAGACACATAGGAGAAAGGTGGGGAGCTCTCTGAGGTGGGGGAGCAGGCAAAGTCCTGGGAAGCAAGGCTGGGGAGGAGAGTGGAGGAGACCCATGCAAGCTGGGCAGATGGGCATACCTTCATCCCTTTGCCCAGACTGTCGAAGTCACTGTAATCAAGCCCCTCACGGCAGGCATACAGGCATTCAATAACCTCCCGGCTCTCCAAGCTACCAGGGCGCACAGTGAAGCCAGCCAAGTAACCATGGAAGTAGTGGTGTATCGACAGAGGATCTCCTGAGGGAAACATGGGAGGTGGAGGGTGTGAGAGACATGGCGAGGAAGAGAGCAAAACCACAGAAGCAACAGTGTGAGGGCCATGCAGAGGTAAGGGACATAGAGGGATACAGAGGGGGGCATGAGGCATGGAAAAGCGCAGACAATAAAAGCAACAATATGAGGGACATACAGATGTTAAGGGAGGTAGAGAGGGACAGAGGATTGAACAGGCTATGGAAAAGCAAAGACAACAAGAAGACAGGGGATGCTGAAGAAAGAAGATGAAAAATTTTGAAATTCCAGATGGGGGAAAGTGAGAAAAACAGACCAACAAAAAGACAAGGGCAGTGAACGGTGGGTAGCATAGAGAAGTTTCTGTCAAACTGCTGAATGCCGGATGGAAACAATTTCTTGTCCCCTTCTCACTCTGCTTCCTGTGAGGGCTTGTAGAAGAAACTACACATTCCACAGATAGTCAGGGATGAGGTGACATCTCCTGATGTCTCTAATGGCTATTGTGTTCTTCAGAGACCAGCTTTAATGATCAGGCATGAGTACTCTTTATCCACACAAAAAGCATACTCCAACTCTCAAAGCAGGCTGCAGTCCTTCCATCAGCCTTTTCATGCTCCACAGGGACCAAGGTATCAAGGACCAATCTGCCAAATAAGGGGTATCCTCCCACGGTGGAGGGAGGTGGCAGGACAGGACTGGGGAAGCTGTATGAGGAAGGCACCATGCAAGAAGTGATAGTCATGCACAGTCAAGAGGGGAAGAGATCCATCTTCTTTCTTTTCCCTACCTTGCACAGAATCAGTGGCATTCTCGCTTCCTTTGGTTTTCTCTTTGGTTTTCTCCTCTGCAAAAGGAGAACATCTGGATGAGCAATAAGGCATTGGAAGATGGTAGTTATAGGGTCAGGCAAGTATCTCTACAGGGGGCAGTCTCCAAGAACAGCTCTGTGCCAAGCAGTGCACCCTTCAGCCCTAGAGCCAGCACATCACAGATGACAGAGGGCAGAGCTCCTCTCATGAAGCCGATAGTGACACTGTAAGAGGAGTAACTGACTTAAGGGATAAACTATAGTGTTAGCATTTTTTCAATCCTTTCCCAATGTTATCTACTTGGGAATTAGCCATGTTCACAACCAGCTATGTTCTCAACATCCCTTAGAGACACAGAGCTCCAGGAGAGGGTCCCAAGCTGATCAATATTGGTTGTCTGCAAAAAGCCAATCAAGAAAGCACAGAGCTGTGGGAAGATCTCTGACCTCAGAGAAGCAGCAGTACAGCAAAGATTTGATCTTGCTAGAAACTTCCGCTGGAGTGAAGGCAAGCAGTAGGAAAATTCCTTTAGTTCTGTCCTGCTTCAGTCTAGCAGGAGAACTGAAGGATCTGAGAAGTGCAGCCTTGCATCTCCATAGAACAGGTTTTAATCTAGTAGTGGCCTAACTTTGTTCCTAACCTGATTTTTGTCTTTCAACCCAATTCCTATACAGAAGGACATATGACTTTTTCATACAGACCCTCAAGACAGAGAAACCCCCATCAACACAATCAGCAGCACAAATAGGACTGCCTGCTTTCTGGTGAAAGGCTTTGATAAAAACGCCAGTGCCTGAATGAGGTACAGAGTTTGAACACTCCTCTGCCTGAAAGTTGGTTATCCCTTGCATATTCTATGGCTGTTGTCCAGGAAGCTGCCAGTGACACTTTCCCCTGAGCTGTTACTACCTTGGTCCATGAGGAAGGAAGGAGCCACACTTGCTTTGGGGCCAAGCAGGCAAGATGGCTGCAGCGTGGTTTGCATCATTTAGTATTGATTGGTGTTTCTGTCATCTCTCCTGATTCTCCCTCCACCCCTTTTTTCCCACATGGAAGAGCACGGCGTGGGGAGTGGGCACTCACCGGCCCAGCAGGCCCCGATCATGAGGGAAGGCTCCGGCCGCGGCGGGTGGATGAGGCCGTTGTCGTGGATCAGGGCAGGGTCGTAAGAGACGCCATCCACGTACAGCGTCACCGTGGGGAACTCCAGGTTGAGGGCGTAATGGTGCCACTCGTCGTCGCAGACCTGCGGCAGACAGCAGAGCACGGCATCAGCAAAGGGCAGAAGGAGAAGGGACATGGGGAGGATGCAAACCCTTCCTCACCTGCTCAAGCTTCCAGAGGAATTTCACAGGCCTTGCACTTTCCAACAACGGCCAGTAGAGGAAAGAAATCCGGCAGCCATGCACAGCCAGCGAGTAGTGCGAGTAGCCATCCTCTGCCAGGGACAAGCACAGGGAGTTACGTGTCACACTCCAAGCAGTCCCAGAACCCAGAAGCCCACGCTGCCATGCATGACTGGCACTCAGCGCCGTGTGCTCAAAGGAGGCTTGAGCGCTCCCAGGAAGAGGGACACCTAAAGAAGCTGTGCTCCTAAGGAGGAACCCCTGCCCCAGTCCTGCTTTGGAACATCGGAGATTTACCCCTTTAGGGACAATCCCTTCTAAGGAGTTAAGAGGCAGTGGGCAGAAGTGTCACCACCCTGGGAGAAGTCTCACCACTCCGCACTGTACTGCAGATCACTGTCTCCTCTTCCCGCCTGCCTTTGCTGGGCACCACGGCATGCTTCATCCACAAGGACAGGGTGAAGTGGTCACTCAGCCCCTCGTGGCCATTCGGTCCGTTCACCACAGGCACCTGGGCAGCCTGGCTGCCATTGAACCAGTAGATGAGGCTGCTGTCCTGGCTGTAGTGCACCGAGAGCCGCGCCGTCCAGTTTGCTGTGGGGCTAGGCACTGGCAGCAGGTCAATCTCTCCTGAGGCAGCACCTACCGAGAAGGGAGGGAGTCAGGAATGTTGGCACGGGAGAATAAGGAGCCTGAGAACTGGGGATCAGATGAAGTGGGCACTGGAAGCCTCACTGTAATGTCTCAGTGCACAGGGAGATGAGGAGTTGCCTAAAGGCCTTCTCCTGTCTGGAGAAGAATGGTGACTTTCTGTTCAGTGCTGAGGGAAGTCTCACACACTCTGCATACTGGGACAATACACAGAAATCTCTGGATTCCCAGCAAGGAAAGCACAGGTAGTCCCTTATAAAACAAGAAAGTTGTGGAAGTGTTCAGTGCCAGGCTGGATGAGACTCTGAGCAACCTGGCCTTGTGCAAGGTGTCCCTGTCTCTGGCGCAGATGTTGGAACTAGAGGATCTTAAAGGTTCCTTCCGGTCCAAACCATTCCACGATTCCATGAGATATGGACAGGAACACCCGTTGCCCCTCAGTGCAACACACAAGCTCGGTGTCCTCCCACCCCAGTGACCACAGCAGACGTGAGGAATGTGTTCCCTGGCACCTCCGCTATGTGAGGGGCAGGGTGCTGTGCCACAGCCTCCCTCAGCCCAGGAAAGGACCAATTCACCACAGAGTTTGCGCAGGGACTTCTCCGAGTAGTTATCCCGGTCGCAGCCCTTGGCCACATGGTTTGTCTGCAGCTCCACCGTGGCCTGGATGTTCCACAGCGGCTCATCACAGGTCTCCAGGTGAATGGTGGGGAAGAGTGCCAGGCTGCCTGCACCAGGGGTGTACTCAATCCTCTTGTTCCAGCCTAATGGAAAGGAGTGAAAGTGAGGGATTAGGATCTGCCAAGGACACAGGGCCAGAACACCTGGCATACACACAAGTGGCATCTATGGATTAGTCCAAATTTTTGGCCCTTTCTACATTGGAAACACAGCTTTACGCAGCTGGCATCAATGCATGGGAAGATTTCCTAGAATCACAGGGTCCAAGGTCCCAGCTTCTACAGCTAATACTGGTGTGTCATCACTCTGTGGTTGGTCAGCCTCTCTTATCAAGCAGAGCAGGTATTCAGCTGCGTTGATTTCCCCTTAATTCTAATTGACTAAGGTGAACCTGCAGGAACACGCCACCACTGGAAAAGACAAACATCTTCCAGAAGAGCAGCCCCAAAAACAACCTTTGCTGAATACAGTCTATGGGCCTTATCAAACACATGGCAGCTCACAGTAATCCAAGGAATGATTTTCCAGTGTTAGAATTTACCTTTCAGTGACTTTGCAACAGACTTAGACATCTGCTGTGTCCCCGATGGAGATGGGCTGGTGCCAGAACTGAACCATATATATGGGCACACAAATTTATATGTGTGTATACAAACATTCGTGATGAGCAGGACTGAGTAGCAGCTGAGCAAAAGCGAAGAGAAGAGATAAATGTGTTTGGAGGTTTCATACCCTGCCAGCTGGGCTTGCAGGTGGGCTTCACCTGGATTTCCACTTCAGCATCATCAGAAGCCCTCTTCTTTCCACAGTCATAGGCTGTCACTGTGAATTTGTAGACACGATCCGCACTGTACTGCAGCTTCTCCGTGTTCTCGATGTTCCCTGGTTTGCAAAACAAAGAGATCAAGGTAGAGGACAGGCAGTGTCCTCAAAGACATTCCTTCTAAAAATCACTCATATCTTTGATCAATGACAAAAACAACCAAAAAAGAGTTGAGTCACTCTGCCCAGTGTCACTTTGTAAGAAGTTATAGCATCCCACAAAATGGATGCTGCTGCTGCCACCAGGATAGATCAGCAGCACTGGAAAATTTATATAGCACAGCTCTGCCTTCAAATGGGGCTGGCAGAGAACGAGCAGAGCAGGAGAACAGGAGTGATGTGCACATGGTGGGTGAGGATTCTTACCATCATTGTCAATGAGGAAGGGAATATTGGGGGTCAGGATCTCATAGTAGCAGATCTGGCTGTACTGCGGTGAGCAGTCCCCGTCGATGGCCTCCACACGCAAGATGCGGTCATACAGCTTTCCCTCCGTCACCGCCACGCGATACAGCTTCTCCACAAAGACGGGAGCAAACTCATTCACATCGTTCACTCGGACGTGCACTGTGGCCCTGATGCAGAGAGACATCAATAAGGACTGATGGGCTGATTACGAGCCATGCACCACCTAAATTTCAGAGTAAGTCATTCTTTTAAAGTGCACCACTCTGATTTTCAGCTGTCAAAAGCAAGGACAAGGAAAGACACCTTGATTTCAGTGCAGCAATGCTGTCACACAGGTGTTTGGACAATGGTTTCCAACTACTCAGAAAGAGCAAAAGTAATAATGCAATCTGGACCTCCTACCTATATGCAGTGTAAAACACCACTTTTAGAAGCTGCTGTCAAAGAGCCCTCCTTTCTGTATTCACTCATGTGACAGTCAGTGAGCATTTCTCTCTGGGTCTTCTCAGCATGCTGAGTTACAATGTCATGGCTAGAGGAAAATACTTCTGGCTAAAGGAAGTGTTTCCACAGCAACTTTCCTTTGCATTTTTGTCACAGATCACATTTTGTAGCATGCAGCAATGTCTGCATGAACTTACTTGTGTGATTTTTTGGTATTTGCTCCATCAGGTCCCTCTCCACAGTCATAGGCCTGGATGGTAAATGTGTGCTCCTTATGCGCTTCACAATCCACTGGTTCCTTGGCCCGGATCAGCCCCTCTCCTGTAGCTTTGTCCAGGATCACAGCTTCAAAAGGTACCCCTGACCCATGGATCCTGAAGCCACAGATTTCACCTGGTACACACAAAAACAGAGAGGAAGAGAAGAAAGAAAAGGACTGAGGAGAGCACATCACATCCCTTTCTTTCCTTTCCCATATCTTCTTCCTTTCTAACTCACACTTTCCACTCTCCCCCATTATCATCCTTCATTTTGAGCAGTTTTTTCTCCCTAGGATTTCCTCCTGCTATCCCTTACAGCCATTAATGGTGCAGATTGCCATCTACTGGAGAATACTCCCACGGCAAGGAGTCCTGGCCAGCATCAGGAAAGATTGAAGGTTACAAGGCTCAAGCTACATTTATTAGTGCTACACAGTCCTGGGGGAGCACCTTATTTCTCCTCCACATCCCTCAGGGAGGCAAAATGGGCCATATACTGCAGATAGCCAGAGCATGAAGATCCACGATGTCTCATCCACCCACACAGGCAGGATGCGCAGAGTACCGCAGGGAACTGCAGATAGGGTCACCTAAACCCTAAAATTCAGCTCACAGGGACCACATTTACTCTCCCAAAGCTGAGGAAGAATGCATGAGGAAACTCCAGGCATGGCCTAAGCAAGCACTAGGAATACAGTCACTGAAAGCCTGGGCTGTTGTTCCAGGGATTTGTGCTCACTGTGAGGGGATGTAGCACTGCCAAGGAAGTGTGCCCTACCAGCTTTCTCCAGGGCTCACAGACTCAGCGCTGTGCATGTGATCTTTGGAAATAGCAGAACTGCGTCAAAAAGTAGCTGGCTCCACCCTCAGTTCCTCTCCCTAAGGAAACAGCTCACAGCATCCTAAATCAAGCTGTGCCCAAATTGCCTCCAGACTTCACTAGGGACCTCTTCCGGAACAAGGTTTGAAGGTGATTGTTTCCTGAAGAGAGGTAGGATCCAGCAGGGGGATGAATGTCACTGTGTCCCTGCCTCTCCATAAGTCTGTCCCTGCCTTCCACCCTTGCCAGAGCTGTTCCCCACCTACCTGCATAGCGCAGTGGGGCATCTTTGTCCAGAGCAAACAGTGGTGGGTTGAGCAGGACGGTGTTGTCGTTCTCCATGACGATGCCCTGATACTCGGCTTCAATCCATGGTTTGTGCTTGTTTGCTGAGGCAGATTTGGGGTAAGGGATTGGAGGACAGGAATGTATTAGCCACCAACTGCAGATTCAGTAGGAAAAGAGAAGAATTTCAGCCCCTGGCAAGTAACAACCACCCCTCACCACCTTCTTCTCTAGAAATAAAGATGTCTAAAATAAGTTGGGAGAAAAAACCTATCTTTATTTAGTTCTACTCATGGGAGACCTCTTCAGAAACAATGTGTTCCTTCTTGTGTCCTCATTACAATCTTAGTAGAAATAGGCGGAGAGACACCTGGGTGCCCAGAAAAGCTGGAGCAGCTAAAAAAAAAGTGAACTCAAGAGGCAGAAGTAGCCTCAGCCTGAAGACAGATTCCAAATACTAAATCCTTTAGCTCAATGAAGCCATAATGGAAGGATCCAGCCTACATCTTCCCTTGGGGTATCCCCAGGGGACAATGCAGCCATATCACTTCTGCCTTGCACCCTCTAGACTAAGGCCCAGGACCTACACAGACATGCCCAGGCACACCTTCAGTCAGCCATCCTGTGCACATAACAACCTATTCTGAGAGCCCCTTGCTCTTTCCTTCCCCACTCCATGGTGAGCACCATATTCCTTTGGGGCCTCCTTGCTAATGCCGTTGGCTGGAGCCCAGCCAGGCTTGGCATGGAGGCAGCAGCCAGCAGGAGGCTCTGAAAAATGTCACAGGCCCAGAAATAGCAAATTAATCTTTATCACACAGGCTCCGGGGCAGGGAAAGGGAGAAATAAAGGGGTGGGAGGGAGGGAAGGGGAGGGGATACGAGGGGAGAGAGAAAAAAAAAAATCATTACAAATTACAAACCCCTCCCCCATGCCCACTCCCTGCCAAATGGGCCTCAGAGATTATATTACATGGCCTAGTTACAACCCCCATTCCCAGATAATCCCCCACTCTCCCACCCCCTGGAGACCAAGATTTATTACAACCCAGCAACACTTTGAGCACAGCATGGCTCAGAGCTGGTGGGGAATAGGATACAGAGCCATTCCCCTCAAGGGCACTACTTCCAATATGTTGAATCCATCCTCTGCAGCACAGTGTCCTCTGAAAGGCTATACTGGCATGGCCTCATGCGTTGACTCAAAAGGGGCAGCAACCTGTGCAACCAAGCACTCGTGCATTTCAGGGCCAGGGGGTGCTGCCAGGAGTGGCTGGGGGGCCAGCAGGCAGGGTGACAGGACAGCGAGGGGGTGTCCCAGCAGGGCAGAGCAGGGAGATCCAGCCTGGTGTGGCAGCGAAGAGCGTGGGTTGGCACTTCTCCACCACCGTATTGATTGAGATTATAAAGCATTGCGTAGGAAATCCAGAGCAACATCCATCCTGCTCAGTATGCAGGTGGAATCCTCCCTGTGTGCAAGTGCCCGCGTCTCCCCCTGCCCGCCCATTGTCCCCACCGGATTCCATTCTGTTCCGGCTCTATCCATGCGCCACACCACCGAGGATCTGGGGATCCAGAGCTATAAATGCCAAATGTGCCCTGTTGCTGGGGTAACAAGCTGATGGTACAGAGATAAATCCTTTGCTGCATCCACCTGCAACTTGGGAATCACCAATCTGATTTCTCGGGAAATGAGTTGTTGGAGAATAGAAAAACATTTTAGGAATATTTTTAGGATACAGACTCCTACCAGGATACAGACTCCTACCAGCTTCAAGAAAGCTCCCGTCAATCTAATATAATTTGCCAAAGGTGGGTAGATGCTTCCGAGTGCAAATTCACAAAGGAAAGGGAGAATCCAGAGCATGAGGGGCCTTTCCTTGCCACCAATCCCCATGGAAGCAGAGCAGAACAAATAAATGCCCCTGCCAATGTCAGGGTACAACACAGCTCTGCGGCGCACCCGCCCCGTAGCCCTGACTCTTCCAAGGCACGGGAAGCATCCTAAGGTGTCACATTCCCCGATGAGCCCACAGTTCCTCAAATGTTTACAGATTTTCCCACCCTGTCAGATTACCAACACGCTGACTCCCCTCAGATGAATCTCGGGTTTGTCTCTACAGCCACAGATCTAGAAACCTACACCTTTCTCCATCACTCTGTGTGCTCAAAGAACATCTGCATTCAGAAGGTTACAGCTCTAGCGCTAGGGTGGTTTGGGGGTCTTTTATCTTTATCACATAAAATACGTAAAAATCAACCTGCATCGTTAACGCATAACTATGCATAAACAGTTCCTATTGACAGATTGTAGATGGATGGACTAGGACTGGAAGATGGAGCTGGGGAATGTGTTTTATGAACTGCAGGGGTCTGTGGAGAAACAACATATTCTCTCTCAGCATGCTAGGGAAGGGATGGGAATCTAAATCCACCCAGTGATAACTAAACAAAAGCAAGACAAGTGGGTGGAAAAGGGGAAAACGCGAGGGGAGCGCTAGGAGACGAAAGAATGGAGAAAAAAAGCGGTGGTAGGATGACAGATGGACAAAGTAGAGAATGGAGATGGGATGGCATGAGAGCGCCCGAAGGGGTGAAGAAAGCCGGGGCCGCCGGGGACCGCGGAGGTGCCCCGACAAAAACNACGGCACCTCCGGCAGCCGCGCCCCGCCCGGCCCCGCCCCGCACTGCAGCATGACGTCACGGGCGGCGGGGGGCGCAGCCAATGCGCGCGGCCGCCGCGCCAGGTGCCGCGGGACGGGGATGCGGGATCGGGATGCGGGATCGGGATGCGGGATCGGGATGCGGGCGGGGCGCGCCGACCGCTCCTCGCCTCCCCATTGCGGGCCAGGCACTTCGCGGAGCGCGGCGACGGCTGCGGGCGCCTGCCCGGGGA
>VYZP01074211.1:49261-66387 GCA_013400635.1 Hypocryptadius cinnamomeus | reverse complement strand
CTTGAATGATGGCAAGATATCATCACCTTGAAAGAGACCTGGCAAACAAGCCAGGTCTTAAGCTTTAAACACCAGAATGCAGAGGCTGACATTAAAAAGGAAAATAATATTTTCAAGGCCAAAGCAGCCTCCCAGTCCTGGTGTTGGTGACAGCTGATGGCTGTGGGGTTGTGACCCTGCAGCAGGGCACAGGCTGCCCATTTCTGCTGTCTGGGGGAAGTGTGTCTTGAAGGGCCACTGGCACCTGGAGCTGGGCTTGTTTCACCTTCCTCTTCCTCACTGTGGGAAGAGAGAAAAACCACCTTTCAGCTGAGAGGTCTGGGGCTCTATAAATGCCATGAGCAGGCTGTCAGAGGTTATGAGAGATCACCCAATTTCTCTCAAGCTGCCTGAATCCCTCAGGAAAGTCCATGAATTTCTAAAGCACATTCCATGTGCAGTGTCCCCAGCACTTCTGGGGACGAGCCCTGATTTACTCCCTGCCTTCAAACAGGAGGTGATGGCACAAAAGCTTTGGCAGAAGCGGGACCTCGGTGCTGCCACACCTGAACTCCACCTGGTGATTTCCCAAGCATCCTGAGGGATTGGGGTGTTGGGACCCTTGACCCCTCCTGTGGAATGCTGGAAATCCCAGAGGATCTGCAGAGCCCCAGGGAGACACCTCACCTGTGAGAGGGCAGAACCCAGAGTGGGGCATCCCTCCCAACACGTGTGGGGATCCCACGGCTCAGGAGCTGGGGATGAAACTAAACTGGCATCCTTTTGTCACCTGGAAGTGAGGAGAGAAGCAGCTCATGGACCACATGTCAGGAGCTGCCCCAAATCCATGGGGTTAAACCACCAACACCCCAACAGGGCTGGATTTTGGGATGGGTGTCTGGGCTGTAACACCAAGGGTTTGAGGGGGGCTTGGCAAAAGGATGAGCCGGATCAAGAGGAGGGAGGGTCCCAGGCTGCAATCCCTCCAGGCCTAACCTAATCACCATCGCTCTGCATTATTACCCTGCCTAACGTGGCATGCTTTTAAATAAAATATGCAAAGATTTCTCAAATTATTTCCCCGGGGCAAGTGCGTTTTCTATCTTTGCTCGTGCATGTTAATCTGAAAAATGCAAATTCCACACACACCCCCATCTGTTGGGGCTCGGCCATTTATTAACTTCTTTTTTTTAATGCAAACTGTTTCTTTCTTTTATATATATATATATATATGTATATATATGAAAAAGCAATGAGTTTTGTTATCTCTGCCCCTATTTTATTTCATTTAGAGAAAACAGGTTTTAATGGGTAAAAAAAAAATTTATGATAATAAAATGGCCCTGAGGTGCTGAGAATTACAACTCACTCAGCACTGGAGTTTTAATTGGAGATTGGTGTTGGGTAGGATTAGGGCAGCTAGAAGGCTGGGCCTGTTTTAAGAAGAAATGCTGATGTTCAGGGGACAAGATTTGCTTATTTATTTATCCAGGACGACTTTGATATTCAGGCCTGAGCCAACAGCACATCTTGAGAGACTGACAGCTTCCCTGTGGCTGCCTGGACCTCCCCAGGCTGCAGGGCTGTCCCTGTGCCCATCCTCTCCTGCCAGGGGGTGACAGTCCCAGACTCCCCAGAGCAGCACATGGGCAATGCCCTCATCTCTGTTGTTACTGCTTCTTTGGAAAATCATTAAAAATATCAAGAAAAAAGCAACCACAGACAAAAAAAAAAACAGGGGAAAGGAGGACCCCAGTGCCGTGTTTTCCCTGACAAGAACCCGATGTGACAGAGCTCGGCGTGCTGAGCATAATTGGCAGCCTCTGCCCAGGAGAGACCCATGGACAAACTTGCTCCAGGACGTGAGGATGCCCCGTCCCTGAGTCCCCGAGCCCGCGGGTCCCCACGGCGGGGGGTGAATGGGGACCGCGCTCCGGCACGGCCGCCGTGGGGAACATCAGCCTTCACCTGAGTAATGAGACAAAACCCAGGGAAAACACACATGAAAAGGAAGGGAAAGAGAAACTCTTAGGAAATAAGATCAAAGTCCTGCCTTCAAAAACGTTGTCCTGCAGCTACGAAGAAACCCAGATCGCCCTAATTGCGGCAGCCGCGCGCAGCACTTGGCACAGTGCTGGAGTGGGGGACGGGCTGGGGGGGACCCAGAGGTCCCAGCACCCAGCTGGGAGGGGCAGGAACACAATGGGGATATGCTGGCCTTGCTGGTTTTATTTTTGGAGTACTCCTGTCCCTGATCCTGCAGGCCCATGTCACTCGGCAGTGATGTCTGAATGGGAACTGTGGTGTGGGTCCTCATGTGAAGGAGCAGAGGGAAGCTGCTGGCTTGGGACAAATCACACATTGCACTTAATACAATTGTATTAAATTCAATTGTATTAATATTTATTATATAAATACAGTATTTTATTAATGTTGTTCCCACCAGACATTGGAAAGAAAAACATTGGATAAACTGATGGCAAACTGCTTGGACACAGACTGTTGGTCTGGCAGGGTGAATGGTTACAGAAAAGGAGCTGCACTGGAGAATAAATGTCTCTCTTTTGGAAAACTGCAAAGAAACTCTGGAACTGAGGCTCTCCTAGAGCAACTTCGGGAAGATGCAATGGAGCAGAGTCATGGACTCTTGGGGGCCAAGGGAAGCCCAGGTGTGCTGGGTGCTTTGGGCACAGGAGAGCTGCTGTCCTGGGCTGGCATTGCCAACCCCCATTTATTGCCATGTCCGGGGCACAGAGTGGCTGGTGCAGGGATGGATGAGCCAGCAGCTTTGCCTCCTCTCACCCCTTTTCAGCAGTTGTTCCCCATCCTTCTCTCTGCCATGGTCCCACAGCACCCAGGTCCTACAGCACCTGGGCAGCTGAGGGGACATGGGGGGCTGGGAATCACAGCCACAACCCAGCCTGACCCTGTAATGGGTGCAGAGCACCCGGGTCCCCACCACGACGCAGGGAAGCAGCTGGCTGGCCCTTTAAAGCCTTTTTTTTCCCTCTCTTGTTAAAAGATGTCTGGGAGGGGAGCTGCCAATCTGAAAAATGATCCTTCCTTTTTTCCATTTTCTTCCTTCTCTCCTTCTAGCTCATGCTCATCTGTTCAGGTGAACCGCAGGCACATTCATTAAATCTCTGTCTTTGACACCTCAGCTGCTTTGGAGCCCTGGGCTGCTCTTTCTCTTTTCTTTCCATGTTTTTTTCCTGTTCCCCATCTCCGAGCCCGCCTGATCAGCACACTAAGGCAGCGAGAGCGAGCTGCAGAATCGTTAACGAAGCACAACTCCGCTGGGGAGGTGCTGAGTGGCCGGTTTTGGGGAGGGTGCTGGGAGCACCCACTGTCCCTGCTCGTGGACAGGGAGCACCAGGGCACTGTGAGGTGCCACTGCTGGCACTGGGGTGGCACAGAGGGACATGAGCATGGTGACAGCACAGCCTGCACCCAGCCAGCGCCCCAGGGCTGCGGCCGGCAGCCAAGGGCTTGGCTCGGCTCGCTTCACTGTCCTCAGTCCCACTAAATCCCCTGTTACTCCATGCAGGAATGCCTTCCCTGCTCCCCAGCCCCCTGGATTCCCCAAATCTTCCCAGGGCTCACCCTCATGCATCCATTCCTTGCCTGTCCCATAAGTCCCATCCTGACAGGGAGACACCTACGGCTCATCTTGCCACAGATTTGCTGCTTGGCCAAGAGGGACAGAGCCCTTCTCCAGCAGCTGCCTCTGGATCAGCTTCTGATGCTGAGTGGGGCTGGAGGAAAGAGATAACCCGCCCAGCTGCCGCCAGGAAGGATTTGGCCTCGGCTGTGCTGGCCCCTGGCCGGGTACCTGCTGACTGCTCCCAGCCCTGGAAGCCCCAGCACTGAGCAGTGAAGGGAGTGGGGGATGAGATGCTCTCCATGGCCTCTGCCCGTGGGTTCAGGAGCAGAAAGGATCCTGTTGGTAGAGGCAGAGCCCTGGCAATGAAGGAGGGCAGAAGGACTGGGGCTGGACCCAGCAGCTCAGGAAAGCACGTGTCCCAGTCCCAGCTCTCTCTGGGATGCAGAGTGTGCACCCAGGGTAGGGCAGTGTGTCCTGCAGGAAGGGACAGCCTGGTGTGGAGAATGGGGCTGAGCAGTGAGTGGCTCCAGGAGGCTCAGCAGGACTGGGACTGTAAAGCTGCGAATTCCTGCAGAGTTTTGTTAGCGGGATCGGCGCACAGCCTGGTGCCCTGCTCCGAATTAATTATCCGCTGACACGATTTCGCTTCTTTCCCTTTGTGTTATTTTAATTAACAGAGATCTCCTCCAAGCAAGCCAGCTGTCATGTAAATTGTAAAACTGTCAGCATGTACAGGAACTTAACAGGGACTGGAAGAAAGCCTTGCACAAAGGGATGTGCTACTTTCCCTTTTTGGTTTTCATTCTTTTTTTTTTAAATCTGGCACATTTGTAAAGTTAAAAAAAAGTGTGAAGACTAGGGTGGGGCAACAGATGGAGAAAGCCCAGCTTTTACTTTAGATCCATTTCTTGAGGCAGAGGTGCAAGACAAAGTTGTTCTTAAGTACTTTGGATCAGGATTGTTTCCTTGCACATCCCTGTAGCCTGGGAATTCCTCCCAATTCCCCTCCCCTCCATCCACACAGGCTGCAGGTGGAATGAAACCTACCATAGGAAGGGCCTAGCACTAAGCTGGGCAAAAGGAGACATCCGTGGCTTTGATATAATTAATCTGATCTCTGTCCATTGCAGATTTCACTGCGTTCATCCTGAGCTTGATGAATCCCTGTGTGCTGACAGTCAGCTGCAGGGCTGGCTCCAGCTCTACTCCTGCATCACCCAGGCTTGAGACTTTTAACTATGAGCTGAAATCAGCCAGTTCTTCCCAAGATCAGACTCTGCAAACAAGCAAAACCGTGTTAATGGGCCCCATATGTCTTTGGTTAAAAGCTGCTCCAGCAGCAAGAGCAGCAGATGCAGAACGGAGCCCGCGGAGCCGGAGGTACGGCGGGAGTTCATGCGAGGATACTCTGTGGACATCCCATCTCCCCCAAACGCCAGCAGAAGCCTGTGGTAACCCTGCAGCAATCAATTAATAAATGTTTAGGCAAGTCAATGAAGGTTAGCAAGGCCCCAGCTCCATGGGAAGCTCAGGGAGGACAGTGGGAAGTAGAGATGCTCCGGAGCAGTGGATGGCAGCAGGACACCAAGGGTGAGATGTGCCGGGGCAGCCAGGGGTTTCTGCACTTGGTGGGACCTCACAAGGCTGTGGGGCAGGAGGGATGCTCACCAAACCTGCAGAGGCACCCCCATTTTTTGTAAGAAATGATATGCTTTTCTCCCTACCTGATTTTTGGGAGAAGATCAACAGCCTGGGAAGGGCCTGGATTTTCTACAGTGGGATTTTCAGTGCACGTCTCATCCTTACAATCTACAGACCTGGGCTATGTCTGGATGAGGACTGAGCTACTTAATTCCATTTCTTCCCTTCTTCACCACAAATGGTTTTTGTTGCCCTTTAAGAACAAAGCAAAAAGATTCCAAACCACATTCCAGTAAAGAAGGATGGATTTTCTTTCCCAGCAGCAGCCAGGGATGAAAGCCTGGAGAGCTGAGCAAGCTACAGCATTGCATCCCAAATGCTGAGCTTATCTGATGAGCACAGCCGGGCTGTGAGGGCTCCAGCCTGAGCTGAGGGTTCCACAATGAGTCCAGGGGCTGGGATATGCCAGTCACATATGGAGGTTCCCTCTCAGCCCTGTTTGCATGCCAGGCATGCTGCTTGTCCACTGAAACAAATGACCTTGAGCAGCGCTGCGGGTCAATAAAATAATTTGCTAACTGATCCATCTTCTGTGGCAAACAGATGAATCAACTGCAGCTCCCTGGGCTGTTTTATGTACGGATGGGAGAGCTGTGAAGTTAAAATAACGTGTGTGGCCACATCCATCTCCGTGCAATGAAAGGATGGCTCTGAGTGAATAAAGTTGTGTATTTCTAGATGGGGAAAAACCATCTCTGCATCTCCTGACACTTGACTTGGTGAGGTGGGTGCTGTTCCCCACAGCAATGTGGTTCAGGCCATACTCTTCTTTAGTGGAGCATTGTGTCCCTTTGTTCCTGCTTTCCACACATCTCCTCCAGCAGCTCTGTGCCCTGGTGTGTTCCTGATGGCCCCTCCTGGGCTTCAGCTTCCAGACAACCCTTGGCTTCCAGACAATCCTGTCCTCGCTGCCACCTCATTTCTCCACAAGGAATGGACCAAAGACTCCAGTTCCAACCACAAAGGGGACTCACAGCCAGGAGCTGGAGCACAGTGGGAGGCACACTTGGTTTTTACCACTCTCCAGTGCAGCAAAGCACTAAAACCAATTAAGAAATGACCATTTCCATCCTGGCAACACAACCTGCAGCAGCATTGGCAGAGGGTGGGCAGGAGCTGGAGCCACCGGGGCTGGTGCACGCGGCTGGGCTGCATCTGTCAGGGAGAGAGGCAAACCAGGGCATTCAGAGGGAGCAGAAAGGCCCCGAGGCAGCCTGTGCTCACTGAGCCCCTAATCACAGCGAGGTGATTAATGCCCTTCTGCTCCCGTGCGCCGCTGCTCCGTTCCGTGCTCCCCTCGCTCAGCCCGGCTGCCTCGGCAGGTCCCACCCCGACGGGCACCAGGCACTTGGCTCTGCAGGGTTGGTGCTCAGTTCTCCAGGTGATGAAAGCAGGGATGGAGCTGGCGGTGGTGGAAAAGGGCAGGGCAGAGAAAAAGCAAGGGTTCATCTTTGGCCATGATAGTCTGTGAATTAAAGTCTGTTCTCAGGAGAGGGTTTTTATCACCTTTTCTCCCAGAGCTTCACAGCACTGTGTCTGTCAAGGGCCAGCATATTTCAGGAATCCCAGGGCTGGGATTCCCTAACTCAGACCTGGTTCCTGCCTTGTGCAGCCTTGGACAGGCTGGAACTGGCCCATATCCACCTCTTTGTAGATCAGTCTGCTGAGTGCTTTGCTGTTGGTTTTAGGCTGGTGCAATGAAAGCAGAGTCTGGCAGCAGGAGACAGCCCAGATTTAAGCTCAGGGCCTCCCCAGAGAGTGGCATCCCAGGTTTCAGTGCTGAGGCAGAGGTTGCTGGGGTTAAAAATTCCCTGTGCCCTGCTGCTCCAAATGCTTATTTTCCAAATTCTTTATTAAAATTTCTGGTGCAAACACAATTTTGTAGGAGGTTCCTGCAGTCCTTGCTAGCAGGAGGAGGGTACTGGTGAGTTCCTCATGCCAGACACAAGGCTGGTGCCCAAACTCCTCCTCTGACAGCTGGAGCACAAAGCTGGAAGCAGAAAGGGGGAGTCCTGGAGCCCAGCACTTGCTGATCTCAACACTGCATTTTGCTGCAGGATTGGCACCTTCCTAGGGGATGCAGGTGGAATGAGTCCCCATCTACTCTCCCATAGTGCGTGGGTTACCTGGCCGTGCTCCTCTGGCTTCTCCCTACAGGTTAACACAGGCACAGCTCAGCCAGGTTAGGCACAGTTCAGTCAGGTTAGGCACAGTTCAGTCAGGTTAGGCACAGTTCAGCCAGGTTAGGAACAGCTCAGCAGCAGCAAATGTCAGTGAGCAGGAACAAGCGGCCGTGCTCATTCCCAGGAGGAGAGAGGTCACGGTTTGCCTGTCCCAGAGGTTAACAAACCCTGCACAGCCACCCTAAGGGCACAGGAGCTGTTTTAGCTGAACACCAGAGATAAAAGAGCTGCTCAGAGGAGTCAGAAAAATGGGGTCCCTTGCCACAGGAAACACCTCGTGCCCCAGCAGTGTCACACCGTGCTCCTCTTCCTTGGCCACGTACCGGGCAAAGCTCACTGCGTGCCGGGATCGCTGCAGGGCACTTCCTGCGAGCCATTAAAGCACGTTGGGTAATTAATACCTTCCATGCATGAGGAAAAATGAAAGGCAGGTGGGAGGAGGAGGGGAGCAGGGAGGAGGTAACTCCATTTTGAAGGCTGTCGGGGTGGTTTTCCCTTGGTGAGTTGTTATAATTTGGAGGCTCCTGCACGCTGCAGCGTTCACCTCTCAGACATTATTCACGTCCTGGTTCCAGCCAGCATCACGATGCTGTCAGACTACACAGGATCCATGCTGCCTGCTGGAGCAGCTCTCTTCCTCCTCATCCCTTGGGACCATTGTAGGACGAGCTGAGGCTGCCCCACACTCCAGGTTCAGCACCCAGCCAGCTTCTCCAAATCCCCCCCATAGCTGATAATTACAGGAAAGGCCCCTCTGTGCTAAAGAAAACTCAATTTCAGCACCTTAAATACAGTTTCTTAACAAACAAAATGTTTATTTTCTATAATAATAATAATAATAATAATAATAATAATAAAAAGAATTCCAGCCTTGGGGCATGTGGTGGGATGGCTGCAAGCTCATTGGAGCGTGTGTCCATTACCGTCCGCGCTCCAGACCCCGGCGCTTTATTCCGGGAGAGTGACTGACAGACCCTGATCGATGCTGATTTGGCTCTTAAATAAACACACTGGCCCTGGTTTGCTGAGAAGAGCGAGGTGTCGGCATCTGGCTGACAGGCAGAGAGAGGCAAACTTTGCCAAATGGGCATTTCTTAGCAATATTTCCCTTTTTTGAAATTTATTTCCCTTCTCTCAGCACTACGCCATGGGAGCTGGGCAGAAGCTGGGATAGGGCAGTCAGGAAGGTTTCAGAACAGAGTTATTTTGCATTTTACTCCTTTAACTTATGTCTTCCATAAACATAGAATGAAAGAAAAATAGAGTTCAAGCATTCAAACAGAATTGTGCTGCTAAGAGCCACTGGATCTCGCTGGTGCCTGATCAGACCATCAAGCAGGGAAAGGTGCTTCACTGCCGACAGCTGCTGTCAGGAGAAAAGCCCTTTGATAATTTGCTGAGCTGTGGCAATTCACATCTGCAAGAGCTGTAGAGCTCCAAGGAACCCCGAGCTTCTTGGAAATGTTTTTCACCAGCATCATGTAGGTCTTAAAATTACTGGAAATGGCACTTGAGAGTTGAGTGACGCAGGCTGCTACAGTTTGGAAAATATCACTCAGGTCATTTTTTTCACCCTTTGAGCATGATTTTGTCAAATCCAACACTTCCCCAATGCCCATTTCTCCTTTATTGTCATGTCAGGCATCAATATTGAAACAGCAGCAGATAAAGTTTGCTGCTGCAACACCCCAAACACTTGTGTGCACCCATGTTCTGGTGGTGACCCTGTGGGGTGACTCTGTTATCTCCTCATCTCTGACCCTGCGTGCCAGCAGATTCCAGCCTGGGCAGAAATGAAGGTCACAAGTTACTGAGCCAATCTGGGAAAGAAATTCCAGGAGAGCAGATCAGGATTGTTTTAATTAAAGGAAAGAGGCAGGGGAAGGGGGGCAGAGAAACAATCGAGCAATCAAACAACATTTTTCCCTCGTGAAGATGAACAGTTTGAGGTAGGATTAAGACGGCTGAAATTGTCTTTTTAAAGGAATGTAAAAATGTGGATGTTGGATGATTGACAAATAAAGGGCACTTTCCTTTAATTTAAATATGTTCCTAGTTTGTGCAGAATATGTTAATTTATACATTGCCTAAATAGCCAGTAGCTATTGTCTGTAAAACCACATCAGATCAGGGCAGCAGGGCAGTTAATGTACTGGCTGGATGTTATGGCTGGTCAGTGAAGCGATCCGAGCTTCCTTCCACTGGCTCCCAACCCCTAAATGGAATAGCTGAGCTGTAAAAAACTGCCAGGGGCATAAACTGAAGTTCATTCTGTCAGCCTTCAATAGGACAAGGCTCTCCTTCCCACAAGGACCCGTCCATACCCTCAGCCCCAGTCCAGCTCTTGCTCCTCTGTGACCCCAGAGCTGTTCCCCTTCCACTTGGAGAGAGCCCTCCAAGCTCCTGTGCTCTCTACAGGGATGATTTCTTGGGGAACATACAGCCCACCCCAGGAGCTGCTCACAGCTTTACAGCACCCTGACCCTGTGCTCCCCCCATGCCTCAGTTTCCCTGGCTGCAGGCTCTCCCAGACCCTCCAGCCCAGCTCTCCTGGGGCTTTGGTCACATCTCCTGTCTCCCAAGGTCCCACAGCAGCTCTTAGCCTCTCCAAAAAGTCCTTCTCTCCTCCTGCCATGCCATGACCTGCCCTGGGATTCTCAGCTGGGCCTCCTGAGCAGCCTTGGGACCCCAGCTGGATTTTTAGCCCTGACATTTGTCAGCCTCTGCTCCAAACAGGTCCGGACTGTGATCCATCCATGCCTGACCTGCCTCTTCCTCTGCCTTCATGTGTAGCCATGACTTGGTCTGGTCTCTGGAGCAATTTTTAATGCAGAGAGGCTTCTAATTAACAGGATTCTGAAGTTAATTAAAACAACCTCATTTAGATCTCTCCATGAGTGCTCACAAGGGCAATGCTGCTTCCCTGGGCTCCTTGGGAGCCTCCGCTCACCTCACAAATCACACCCCAGGGGCTGTTGTGTCTTCAGGAAAGGGTCTGGGGTGTCACCTTAAAGGCTGCCAGGTCCTGGAACATGTTTGGCCAAAGAACCAAAGGACTAGCATGGAAGTCCAGACTCCACAGACTGCAGGGCCATGCTCCAGCCTTCCTGGGTCCTCCATTCCCCTCTGGGACAAAGCTGCTGTCTCCATAGGTGACTCCTAGGGAGAAACCCTTGTCTCCCATGTCAATCCAAAACCAGCAACATTACGGACCCATCTTGTTCAAGAAAGGTCCATCCTCTGCATTCCCAATGCATTCCCAAAGATCAGTCTGGATTAAGTTTAGAGTGATATGATAAGTAGTAATAATACTGCTGCCTTGCCCCTAATTATTTTCAATATAATTACGTACCCTCAAGAAACCTTTTAAATAGCACACTCTCCTCAGTGCTCCAGTCCAAGGGATTCATTTGTCTCAGGAAAGAAATATTCTTGGGGCTGAATCCTTCATTAGTCTTTCCTGGAGAGACTCCTGCTGAAGTCAGCGGGGTATGTGTGTCCCACTGGAGGATCTGGGGCTGTGCCTCCCTGGGCAGTGCCCACCACAGGAAGACTTTTACAAGCCCCTCGGAATTTGGTTCCTTGGCAGCATAAAGCACTTGGCAGGGAAAAAAAGCCTGGAAGTCTTCTGGAAAGTATTAATGAAAGACTCAGAGTTTCACTGTCTTTTATCAGCTTCTTACACTTCCTTCTCTTGTGTTTTAATCCCACACAAGTGCTGCAGCTTTGGTGTGTGAAGGAAAAAGAGGGAAGACACTCAAAGTCTGGGATCATACTGTGTAAGCACGTGCAAATCAAAAGTGCATAACCTTCACATCACTGTGGTGCCCTGCCCCACCTGGAGATCAAAACAAGGAAGGAACAGCAAGGCCAGTGTGTTTGGAAGGAAGGAATTAAATGTATACATTGAATTATTTATACAATATATTTTCAGGTGGTCCATTGTTTTCCTGAGCAAATTGACTTTTCATTCAGACTGTGCTCTGGTGGGATCTCGTCTGTGGCAACCACATGGAATTTCCTGTAGAAAAAGATGCCCTTGACTGGATTCTCCACTGTCCCAGTTACCTGCTGCTCTCCTGTCCCACGGCTGGCAGCACATTCAGGGTCTGGGATTCCTGTGCATGCCCACAGATGTGGGATGGGATTCCCATACATGCCCCCAGCCTCAGGACAGGATCCCAGCCCAAATCTATTCTGATGTGTTCCCACTTTCCATGTTCAAACCCATGGGATGATCAAAGCAGGGTTCAGTTTGTGGGTTTTCAGCCATTCACAATCTTTTAATGATGAAAATACCTACATAAATGGATGCTTTCCTATGATCCTGTTTTATTTACTTGCTGGCACAGTGGCTGTGAGTCCACTTCAATTTTCATCCTGCAGAGACTCTTTTGTGCCTTATAGGGTGTCCTGAGCACTCCCCTGGGTTTAGGGGTTATTCCTGGTGGATGAAGCATCAGTGTAAATCAACACCTGCTTGACCCCTTGACCAAGGAACAGGACCCCTGGCATCCCCAGTCTGCATCCCTGAAATCCTTTGAGGAAAGGGGGGACTCTTACTGGGAAGTGAGAGCCCAGCCCATCCCTCTCTGTGCATTCACACACACCTGCAATTCCAGACTGTCCCTTCCACGCACCAGTGTCTGAAAACCACGGAGGGCTTTCCAAGGAAATTTCCTCACTGAAATAGTTAATGAGGACTGATCCCATCCCCCAGCTCACTCCCCTCAGCTCGCCACCCCTCTGAAAAAAAAATCAGAATAATAATTAAAAGATGCCTAGAAACGCTCTTGGAAGAGCATAAATTCTGAAGATGAAAGTAAATGATTAAAATAATTAAATACTTCAAGTTGACAAGCAGAAGCAGAATCTTGCCAACGGACATTTGTCGGTAATTAGTTAATTAATCCTAACACAAATTATAAGCCATAACAAACCAGTCAGGCTGAACACAGCCGGCTGTTCGGAATTAAACTTAGAAAAAGAGGGAGTGAGAGAAAGAAGAAAGAAAAGTTTGGAGATTCTTGCAGATCTGAAGGAAGATGCTGTGCAGGAGCTGGTGTCCTTCTGGGAAGGGCAGCCAGGACAGGGGCAGGAGTTGGGGCAGAACAGGGCTGTGTTCCCACCTGGCAGGAGCACAGTGGGGCGGGATGCATGGAACAGGCAGTACAGAGAGGGATTTGGGATTGCCACCCTTTTTCTGAGAGTAAATTCAGCACAAAAGCTTCCCAGCTCCGTTTCCCACTCTGCCACTGGTACCAGTGTTCACTTGAGAACATCCTTGCCATGGGAATGAGCTGGTCTGGGCAGGTCCTTCAGGTCCACAGGCAAGTGGTGGCATTAATCCAGGGGTTTCTGGAAGACGTGCAGGTCAGCTCTGTGAAGAGCTCAATCCTGGGATGCTGGGAGGGCAGCTGGTTCGCAGCTGCCCATTAACACCCTGAAAGTGTTTCTAGGATGGGCTGGAAAAGCAGGGTCAGTGCTTGGGAGATGAGTCCTGCCAGGGAAACTTGGTGCAAATGATGCCAGCACTGTGTGTGGTCAGCAGGGACCCAGCATGAGCCTGATGCCATCCAAATCACTGGGAAGTTGGGGAGGACAGAGCCTTTGTGCAATGAGAAGAGGTTAATGAGCTGTGGGCTGGTTTCTCACCTCCGGTCACCTTGGCTCAGGTCCAATTTTCAGCCCCAGATTAAGTGAGGTTGGTGATCTACAGGCACAACACGGTGACTGACAGCTCATCTGAGGCTGCACTGCTGTGTTCACACGTCCAGCCAGGGCTGGGGAGGCACTGAAGGGCCAGGTTTTGCCCTTCCTCCAGCAAAAAAGGCTCTGGAGCATCCAGAGTTGGTGTTCTGACAGGAGAGGACCTGCGCATCCCTAGCACAGGGACACTGCTGGGTGACAGACTGGGCCAAATGACAGCTGGCAATGCAGCTTAAGTGAGAAATGGGACATACAGGTTGCAAATGGGCTTTTAACAGCACAGAAAATAAGGCACAAAATGTTTTGAAAGAATAAACAGATACCAGGGAAGTGTGACTATCCCACAGATCCCACATTGTCGGAGGAGTTGCCAGTGACTGATGTGCCACGTCTGGGCACGTATCATGTGAGGGGAAGTACGAACATGTGAGTACACATGACCGTCTCCTGATGTGATTCACAAGCAGAGGAGAAAGCGATTTCTTACAAGACAATGAGAATTAACACTGAAGAAATGCAAGGCTTGTCTCTTTTGGCCCAAACTCCCTGAGTTGCCTGCACAGTGGGTTCCTATTTTTCATCAAACTCATCCAGAGCTTTGCTGAAGAGAAAGTTTCATCCGCATGTGCGTGAGCATGTGTACGCGCGTGTTCTAAGTGTTTTGCATTATGTGAGCTCTGACCTTCAGAGGGGAACAGAAGGAATATTTTCCCCCCTGAGGCTAGAGTTGTCAGTGAAATGTCTGTCTTCCTTAATAATTTCAATCCGGGTGACAGGGGACAGGGCATTTTGCTCTGAACGAACGTACTGTAAAAACTGTCAGATAGAATTTGTCTCAAGAAGCAACATTTCTATCCATTCGGGGTCATAATTACAGGCATCTTATGACCTGTGGAGCAGCACATTTTTCTCAACTGAAAAAAAGGAGTCCTAAAATAGGTGGTTTAGTCTTCTACAGAGCTTTGGATTGAACCTAAATGGAATCTAACAAACAACGGTGATCTGCAGCAGAGTGCTTTCTTCATGTTTGCTGGCTGCTTTTTTAAATCCAGAACAAACTGTGCAGTGAAGTGACGTAGCAGAAAAGAGGGATAGAAATTGCCATTCACTGGGCTGGAGTAATGGCCTATTTCTCCTATATCCTGTCTCCTAACTGCCTGCCTCTCAGAATTTCCTCCACACTGACACTAGCCAGCGTCTTGTTAATGAACTGAATAAGTAACTAAATGGGTGATTAACCAAATGAGCATGACAATAATTTGATTGTGCTTTCCCCACTTTTAAAGCACAGGAAATAGTAAGAAAGAAATAATTCAGTGACCAGCAGGAATTCAAACAGTACAGAACTAGAGGAACTGGGGGAAGCTTTGACTAGATGTGGCTGTCAATAAATCCCCCACAGCACTGCAGAAATATCTGGCTAAATATTTAGATTTCTTGATTTGTGCCTCCACACAGGAGAAAAAAACCTATTCATTGCTTTGAAGCAGCTTTTATGTTTATGGTTTGATTTTATAATTAGCAACAATCATGAAATTGATCATCCTGCTGTTATGTGCAGTTATGAGTCACACACAACTCAATGCTGGACATCATTTTAGGGTCACCAGCCTGGGTTTGTGTAGCAGAGCCTGCAGTGCCTGCTGCTTTCCCAACTCACTGAGGTCCGAGTGACAAACCAGACTGGGAGAGGGAACCCAAAGTTACCACAGTGGGGAGATGGCCTGCACTGCTGGGGAGGGAGAAAAGCAAAAACTGAGAAATAACACCCTGTCCTCAGCCATCCCAGCTGCCCACAGTGGATAATCCTCTTCCCCACCCCAAGCAGACAATAGTGACCATGACAGAAGCACAGGGAAGGAGCATCCAGCTCCAGCTGGACTCTGGAATGCTCTCACCCTCAAATCAATCCTGCCAGAGATACAAATGTTAATCAGCTGTTGGCAGGGCAGGTTACAATCCATTTTCACCGGCACACTCCGACGGATGCCCTGTTCTTGCCATCACAGGTGGAGAGAAAACACTCTGCAGTGCGCCTGGGAGTGAGGAGCAGAGCAGCTCTGGGAGACAGGGATGCCTGTGGGGTTCACAGAGCCAGGCACTGACATTCCCTAACATGTTTGCCAAGAATGAGGACCCTTGGAAGGAGTTTTGCTGGTGGTGGGCAAGGAGGACAGTGCCTGCACACTGATGTTAGCCTGGGAAATGTCTGAAGGGAAATGGGGCACCCCAAGACCAGAACAATCCTTTTGGAATGCTGCTGTGCCCCCGAAAGCAAGCACTGAAGGGAGATGCTGACAGCCTGCTCTGCATGTCAGGAGAGCCAGGCTCAGGATTTAAATCCCACTGACAAACAACTCCATCCAGGTAGTGTCTAACACTGTCAAAATAAACATATGAAAGAGATTCTGTAGCTTTGCTCACTAAAAATTCAGCAAGAGCTGCTCTCTAGGCATTGTGGTGGGAAGGACAAAGCCAGACTTGGCACCAGGATTGCCACAGGCTGGGCATGGCACGAACAAGGCAAGGCTTGTCCCTGCCCATCCCTGAGGGGAATCTGTTAAAAGACACCATGTTTAGGCCTATAGAAAGTCCGTTCCAGGAGCTCTGGGGAGCCCAGACAGGGAGATTAGGAGCAAAGCCCCGTGTAAGCCTTGCAGGGTTCATGTTGGGGTTGGTGATCCGAACCGCACGCTCCAGCAGCTGGAGGGAAGCTCAGTGAATCAAGACATTTCTATTCCCATCCACTTCGTTACCCTGCCCTGTGATCTCCTAAATCACTTCTCCTCTCTGCACCTTCGTTTCCTGCACCTGAAACAGCAAGAACATGCGGATTCTCTTCTTCTCTGGCAAGCAGGAGCTCCTGCAGGAAACTTCATCCAGGCATTCCAGTAACTGTAACATCATCTTTACTAATATCATATTAAGAGACAACAAAGGACAAAAGCTAGTGCAAGCACTGCTCAAACAATCCCTGGAACGACAAATCCCTCTCATCCCACCATCCTGGGTCACACCACAGCCCCACACTGGCCATAGGAGATGGAGACTGAGCAGAAAGCTGAGCCCAGATTCCTCAGGACAATGTTTTCCAGCCCAAGGCAGCAGCAATAAACTCAGCATAGCCCTTCTGGAAGGAGAACAGGATATTGGGATCACCAGATTGGGAGACAGAGCAAGGCCTGGGATTGTCCCTTTGGCTGTGGGGAACCAACTTCAATGGGTTTGGGGCACACAGACACTGTCCATCCCCCTGTGCTGGCACTGCTGGGCTGCACGTCGGATCCTGGGACAGTTCTGGACCCTTCATGGCAAGAGAGACATTGAGGGGCTGAAGCATGTCCAGAGAAGGGAACAGAGCTGGGGAAGGGGCTGGAGCACCAGGAATGGCTGAGGGAGCTGGAGGGGCTCAGCCTGGAGAAAAGAAGGCTCAGGTGGGACCTTCTGGCTCTGCACAAACTCCCTGACAGGCAGGTGGGTGAGGTGGGGCCATCTCTCCTACTATGAGAAGAGTGAGCTCAGTGAAGGACAAGAGGAATTGGCCTCAAGCTGTGAGATATTGAAAAAATTTTTCACTGCTTGCACGGTCAGACATTGGAACAGGCAGCCCGGGGTGGTGGTGGAGTCACTGTCCCTGAGGTGGCCAAGAGGAGCTGGGTGATGTGGCTCCAGAGGCAACGCCGGTTGAGGGACTGAATGATCTTAAATCCAACCTTGATGATTCCGTGAAAATCTTACATGGATGCAGAACTTGGGGACATGGTTTAGGGCATGGCGGCAGCGCTGGACTGAGGGTGACTTTGGAGGTATTTTCCAACCTCAGTGCCTCACTCAGCCACGCTGTGTCTCTGGGATCTTTTCCACCTTGAACCATCCCGTTATCCCAAAGCGATGGAACTCGACCCCCTCAGATTCGAGGCCACCCCGTCCTTTTCCACCTTGAACCATCC
>VYZP01074211.1:23601-48464 GCA_013400635.1 Hypocryptadius cinnamomeus | reverse complement strand
CGGGCCCGCCGCTCGGGCTGAGGGGAGGCTGCTCACGGGGAGGAGGTTTCTCGGTGTGAGCGCTGCCGGGCCCTTCAGGGAGGTGTAGTCGCTGTAGGAAGTGCCGGGCGGCCTCTGGAGCTCGGAGCCAAAGCGGGGCTTAAATCTCCGCTTGCTCCGGGTAAAGTCCCCAGTCGTGACCGAGTGTGACCGCTCTGTGTTGGGTTGTCAGCTTAATTTACCTGTTCAGGTGAGCGTTGGCTTGTGATCCCAAACCTCGCTCTGCACAGCAAAGTAAAAGTGTTTAAAAACTGCACAGGGATAACGATGTGTGACAGGAGGTGCTCACTTGTGCTTAATTCACTGGTAAAACGTAATTAATGGGAGAAAAAGCATTATGGGGACTAAAAATTCACAGCACAGGGAGCAGGAGCCAGACTGAAACATGGCTTTGGTTTCTTTGTATGGTAAAACATTTAGGGCGTCACCGAGTCTCTGGAATTCTCTAAAATCGATTTTTTTTTCCTGCTAGACTGAAGCTTGTTCTATTCTAAAGACTGTGCTTTAATAGCTCTTTTAAAAAAAGTTGTAGGATAGAAAATTGCTAGATCCATACAAATGAATATAATAAATCTATATAAAAATGTTATAGCACTGCTTTTACATCAAATGTTTCACTTCAAGTCTGTGATAGCCAATTGGAGCAGTGTTAGAGGTTGTGAAAGCTGGTGATACATACAAAATAAAAATTTTATCACTTTAAATAATGTTTTCTAAGTTAATATTGGTTCCACATAGGTTTGTTCACCAGCTTTAAGAAAGATGTACTTTGAACATAGGATTTAGTTGTTTTTGCTGGGGGGGGGGGACACCCATAAATTTCAGATCTATATTTAGACTATTTATTTGTAAATTATGTTCAGCCTGAAGAAGTTTTGAGGTGACCCCTTCCAGTACCTGAAGGGAGCCTGCAGGAAAGATGGAGAGAGACAATTTACAAAGGCCTGGAATGACAGGACAGGGGGAATGGCTTCCCACTGCCAGAGAGCAGGGTTGGATGGGATATTGGGAAGGAATTGTTCCCTGTGAGGGTGGGCAGGCCCTGGCACAGGGTGCCCAGAGCAGCTGTGGCTGCCCCTGGATGCCTGGCAGTGCCCAAGGCCAGGTTGGATGTGGGATAGTGGAAAGTGTCCCTGCCCACAGCAGGGGATGGGCTTTAAGCTCCTTTCTAACCCAAACCAGTCTGGGGTTGCAGGGCTGGGCAGTGTCAGTGGCTTTCCCTGAGCTCCAGACAGCAGCTCCAGTGCTGTGATGACTTTTGACATAATTTTAGAGGATTGTGACACTTGGTGCCTGCCTTGCAGCAGAGATTGTTCAGCACCATTTAGTGAGCTGGGGGGGAAGCTCAGAGGTGGAGGCTTGGTGTTTGTGCAAGCCCTCAGTGGAGAAAAGGGATTTTCCCTGCACTCCAGCAGCTGCTCAGTGTCTGTCTGGGATATCCAAGTGCCAGATACCTGCTCTGGTGAGAGGAGACTCTCTGAGCACGGGATTGTCTTCAGCACTGTTACTGCAACAGCTTGGATCCCCTCAACACAAACTTAAAACTGTTTTAAACTGCAGTTATGTCTAAAAATATGGATTACTGTTCCTTAATTTCCTGCTTATAAGTCGGCTTCATTATGATTTATAATAATTACTTTAATTTTAATTCTCTTTGGTAGTTTGGTTTGGTTTTTTTCCCACAAAAAATGACAAGCAAAAGAAATGTTTCTGGAAAAGCTTCATTTACATAAGCTTCTGGATTTTGGGACTGTTGTATATAAGTAAAAGGGCATCATTTGACATGGAATTTGTTTAGGGATTTCCTGAGATTGCTTTTGCTCAATGTGTTGATATTTCAGCTTTATATAAATTATTTGCTTGTGTTGCAGAATATTTGAATAAAGTTGAATAGTCACTGTGCAAAATTCTTACTCCTGATCCCAGGAAGCAAAACCTTATGCTTTGAACACAATATTCTGTGTGAAGCTTTATTCTTTCCTACCTTGCTTCTAAGGTAGGAAATACTGTCTATTTCTGGAATGCCTGAAGGCTTTGTTTCTCTTTAACAACTCTTGTGTTCTGTGTCACCAGCTGTGAGACACCAAATGTCAGTGTGTGCTCAGAAAGGCTTTTTATCATGGTGCTCCAAGTCATGATGCAGTTATCCAAATCTCTTTCTTGCTTCTTGTAAAGTCCTGATTTGTCAGGATATTGGCAAATAATTTATTCTTCCTCATGACCATGGCACTCAACGTTATTTTTCTTTGCCTAGACCATGACAAAATGTTTAAGATGAGTGAAAAGATCTTACTGCTGTGTGTGGGAGAGCCTGGAGACACGGTGCAGTTTGCAGAATACATCCAGAAAAATGTTCAGCTCTACAAAATGAGAAATGGTGAGTGAAGCAGGACAGACCCTGTGGGTTGGGAGCAGAGCTAAGTGTGCTTTCCAGGTGAATGTTGGTGTAAAGTGCTGTTCTCAAACCTTCTGTGAAGATTTCTGCATTTTTAGTGTCCAGCAAAGGTGATAATTCAGGCAGGAAGCTGAAATAGAGTCTGGATTGTACAGTATAAATTAAATGGTTTATCCAAATCCTAGCAAACTTCTTTGCAATATAAATGACACAAATATTCTCTTAATATGTCCATTGCATGCTAACTGTCACCAGTTCTTCTGATATATTGGACAAAAAAGTCAAGCTACATGTCCTTAATACTTTAATTTTTAAGCTATGTATTTCTGTGGTCCATACAGATATGAAATACCCAGAATCTGAGAGCTCTGTTTATGCTTGTAGCTTTCAGAATAAACCAGAATTAGACAAAAGGCACTGCATTTTGTCAGTAAAGAACATTTTGTTATTTCAAAAAAGGCATGGGAAGGTGGGAGGTGAATCATGAATGATTTGGGCTGTTACTAAATAAATAGTCACATTTCTTCTCCAGGTTATGAATTGTCTCCCACTGCAGCTGCAAACTTCACCCGGCGAAACCTCGCCGACTATCTCCGGAGTCGGGTGAGTAAAGCTGAGAGATTTTGGCACAGGCTTCCAGGGAGCATTTCCATCCTCAAATAGTGGAGTGTGAAGAAGGTGGGAGCTGCTGTCTTTAGTGATGAATTTGGAACTGGCTGCTCAGGGATGTAGCAGGGTCAAGGAACAACTGGATGTTGCATTCAGTGCTCTGGTCTGGGTAACAAGGGGTTGATGGGTCACAGGTTGGACTCGATGAGCTTGGAGATCTTCTCCAACATCACTGATTCTGATATTCTGTGAGTTCACATTGCTGAAATAATGTCTTAGTAAAATAGAGCTTGATTTGCTTATTTTAAAAACTTATCACATCACTTATCAATAACTGATACAGCCATAGACTTAAAATTCCAGCCTTGGGCCCAGTAAACACTTTGTCACACACTGCAGACGTGAATTAAACTTCTTGAACATCGAGATAAGGTTGTGGGTTTTCATGCAAATGCACCAAATCCGTTTAATCTTCTTGGAAAATGATTTCATAGAGCAAAGCTGTTTGATGTACTTAAGAAAACAAGTGCCTTTTGTAAACAGCAACATGAGGCTTTTGGTAAATACCACATCCAAGCTGGGGTTGTGTTTTCAAGTTACTGTACTGCAATTAGCAGTGTTTCCCAGGGTGTTTTTTTTCAAAATATGAAAAGCTGCTGTGAGGGGGCAAACAAACCTTTAATGATCTAAGGTTAGGAAGCATTTCATTGAGAAGAATGTTAATGTGCTACATGAAAGAAAACAGGAAGAAAGAGGATGTTGAGAATGAAGTTGATCGGCTCTGTCGGGGATAGAGTGTGGGTTAAACTGTGTTGCTGTTCTAACAGTACACTGCTTGGGCCTGAAATCAGGTTTTACAGTAGCAAGTGAAAGCCAGTATTAATCTCAGAGCTGTATTGCTGAGAACTGCACATGTGGAGTGAGAGTTCTTCCAGAACTCCTGCACAGGAACAGCCAGAGATTATTGTTCTCCTTTCTGGCGCATATCACAGCTGCAGGTAGAAATTTTTCCTTGTGGGTCTCTTCCGACTCAGGATATTCTGTGATTCCACACTACTCTTCTGGTTTAAATGGCTTCATCCAACTGCATGGCTGGCAGGTGATGGTTGGCAGTGATGCTGTTTGCTTTAGCTTGTGTTGAGGTGTGATTTGGAAGATCTGTGTGTGTTCTGTGCATTCCTGTGCAGTTCTCGAGGCTGATGTGAAGCAGTGATGCTATTGGGGCCTGGCCCTGGTGCTGATGGCTCATCTCAGGGACATCTGACCTGCACAGATGAGTCTGAGTGTCCTGTCCCTTTCAGCAGAGACAGCTATTTCTTATATATGATTTAAAGTACCTTTAACAGGCTTTTTGGTAAACCTGCCCATCAGGAGGCACCACTAATGTGGCACCTTTGTCTTCCTCTGTGCCACATCCCTTGGGGCCTGATCCTCCCTGTGGCTCCACTCCTTGCTGAGCCCACGCCTGTCTTCCAGCTCACCTTCTCCAGATGGGCAGCAGAGTGGGGAGGACACTGGCAGAGGCAGATGTGTTTATTTACCGGAGACAAAACGCTGCTCTGGTGCAGATGGCAACGCCCCAGGGCGCGCGGCGCTCTCTGACACTGCTGTCACACTACACTGATCTCCACATTGCAGGCAGAAGCTTTTTTCTCTAACCATAGCACTTCATGGTTTGTTTGTGGCATTTAGAATTTTACAATACAAGCCTTGCCATCAGAATTGGTTTTTTTTCTTGTGAATTTCGTTACATTTTTATCATAATATGTGGGATACCAGAAGGATTAACACTAGTGCTTGGTATCCATTGAAACTGCATAAGGGATTCCTGGAGGCTACTAATGTAATCATGTGGATCATGAAAATAAAAATTAAAAAGTAAAACATGCCAGTGCCTCCTGTTAGGAGTGGGAAGATAGTTGAGAAGTAAAAGGTTTGGTGGGGAAAAGGTAGTTTGTTGCTTTATTGGCACTCACTGTGTGAAGCTGTTACAGAAGATGGATGAAAGGGAAGGTTAAACTGCAGCAGGACTTTCTCAGGCATTTGGACTCTTGTTGTGGCCAAGATCAAAATAAAGTTTATTCTGCATTGTTCATCACCATCTGGGTTCCTCCCTGTTATCCAGTTTGATTTCATTTAGGATTTCCATTACTCCTGTAGTCCAGATTCTTGATATCTTGGGGACAGCTCACAAGACAGTGCCTTGAAATTGTTCTTCTGGTGGAAAATATCAAGTGTAATGACACTGAGCTTGTATCTTAAGGCCATTACATCACTGCTGTCTTTGCTTCTACTTGATAGTCACCATGTGGTTTTTCATGACACTTTTCTTTTTAAAACATGAGATTTCTGCTCCAAAGCAGGATCTGAAATAATCTTTGTGATTTTCGATCAAGGCAAACCTGGAAGGTGCTTTGGCTTTCATGGAGGTGAGTGGTTCTGTAGTGTGTAGTGGCAGGACAAGGGTGAATGGCCTTAAGCTGAAAGAGAGCAGAGTTAGATTGGATATTGGGGAGGAATTGTTCCCTGTGAGGGTGGGGAGGCCCTGGCACAGGGTGCCCAGGGAAGCTGTGGCTGCCCCTGGATCCCTGGCAGTGCCCAAGGCCAGGACACTGGAAGAGGAAGAACGTGGGATAGTGGAAGGTGTCCCCGCCCATGGCAGGGGGTGGAATGGGATGAGCTTTAAGCTTTCAACCTAAACCATTCCAACATTCTGTTGTTACCTGTTCCAGCACCTCACCTGGTTCACCTGCTGGATCCAGTGCAGGGTTTGGTACATTGAACTCATTGCTGAGGTTGTGTGTGGGGTGGGGGGGGAAGTAGAGGGAAAAGCCCCCTGCCCTCCAAAGGTGATGAAGTTCAGTCTCTGACTGTGATGCTGTTTAATTATAGGTGACAGGGTCTGGCTGGATTCCAAAGGCAGCTTTCAGCTCCTCTCCCCATGTCCACACTTGGCAGGAGGCTTCCTTGCTCCCACCTTTCCCCCCTCGCTGTGACTTTGGCTTCCGCCAGATGTCACAGGGCTGTGTCACCACTGAGCTGGGGTTGGGCTCTTTGGCACAACTGTGCTCTTCAGCTGTAAATTCTGAACAATTTCACACATCTCCTAATGGCTGTCGTTATTTTAAATCAAACAGCACCAAGTGCAAAACTACTTGGGATGAGAAATGGTGCTTCTGTAGGAAGGGAAGTTTGGGTTTAAAAAAATGTCCTGGAGTGTTAGCCATCGCTCATTTGATGGCCTTTTAACCACACCAGCCTTGTGGAGAGTTGAGAATTGTTGGCGTGGACCAAGTTACAGAAGTCAAGAAAGGCTGCCTTTGGAATGGACAAAAGGTTTGGGATGTACAAGAAATTCCAGTCCCAGCATGGAAGTGTTATGCTGCAAATTTCATTTATAATCATGGAAGTAATAAATAGATTATGTGTATTTGCTAATGTTTAAATCCTGCCTTTCTAGAATAATAAGGCATGGGGGATAATTGTTCACATTTAAGTTTTAAGAAGTCTCAGAGACCATTAGCAGGAGAACTTAAAACTGAAAATCAGTTTACAGATGGGTTTAAGTCTGTATAACACCATTTATTTATGGTTGAGTATCTGGCATATGCCAATGTTGGTAATTCCAAGTCACACAATAATTTGAGTGATCTTGTGTCATGGCTCTTAAATATCAACTTGTGTGATGTTTCAGAATAAATAAATGATGAAATACAGCCTAATTAAACCAATACAGCTGCATGGTAACTTCTTTCCAAATATTCTTGGATGCTTTGAAGATTAAATCACACAATTTAAAGTGATGTTTTACATATAACTGTAGCCTGCTTTATTCTTTCATACTGTCTGAAAGTAAAAATATAGTGGCATGTGATTTTTTTTTTGTGTGTGTGTAAATTTACTGTATTGAGTATCAAAATGAAATTTTCCTATGATGCAGTTAATGTTTTTGCTTTGGGCTGAAGTTTTGTTTGCTTTTTTAATCTGGTAGTTGCATCATCATTTTTTTTCTTATTTTGTTGCTTTGTTGATCCAGGTTTTCCAGCAGTGTGGAGATATACTGTTAGTACAATTAATTTAATAAGAAACATTGTGTAGATATGGAAATACTGGAAGTATATAAAAGCTGCTCTTAAAAATACATACAATGCCCAATTCTTTTCTGATCCTACGTTTAAAAATAATACAGTGCATGTGTGTTTCATGGTTTTACAAAGTACAGATCTTGGAAGGAGATGTAGGAGAAGAAGAGATGTCTGATTTATTCATGATGGTGGAACTCCAGAACATGGAGTAAACTGCCAAATACTAAAGATTCAACTTGGTACATGCAATAAAAACCAAATTGCTGGTGAACAGGACACTGTGTGTAACTGCAGTGTGTGAGAGCTTTCATACATGCTGAGACAGGCCGTGCTCATCAGGAGGGGGACTGGGAAGAGAGCAAAGAGCAGGTTAAATGAACAAAGAGTTCTTAGAAACTGCAAAATGTTCACATTGTGCTCACATGTCAGCAGTAAAAATCCACCATTTTTATGTTGAGGTGAAAGAATCTGGCGTGAAAACCGCATTAAAGTTTTTTAAAGTTTGAGTGTGTTGTGAAAGCTGTAAAAAAACCCCAAACACGCTGGTTTTCAAGAGAATAAGAGTTCTATGTTTTTATTTTCTTGTGCAGTCCATGTCACCAGAAGATCTGGTCACTTTTAGCTTGAGACCCACAATGTGCTGCAGACAGGATTGATGTAGCATTTTATAAGGAGTTGGCTAATCAACTCTGCTGCTGTTCCCTGGTGCACGGGAAGTCAGGATTCAAAGATTTGGTGTGAGTGCTCTAACAAAAACATCATTTCTCTTGGCAGACCCCTTACCACGTGAACCTTCTCCTGGCTGGCTATGATGACCACGAGGGTCCTGCCCTGTACTACATGGACTACCTGGCAGCTCTGGCAAAGGCTCCTTTTGCAGCACATGGATATGGAGCATTCCTTACCCTTAGCATCCTTGACCGCTATTACAAGCCAGGTGAGTGGAGCCACTGCACAGGAAAATTCTCCTGCTTCCCTTTAGGCCTTGAGTTTATTAACCAGTGAGACTGACATTTGCTGAATCAGGTGGCATTGCTGTGGTGCAACAGATTGGAACTTGACTTTTTGTTAGATAAATGGAGCTCGAAAGGTTGCCTTTGGTTTTGCTAGCATGATAACAGAAAACTAGTCAACTTCATAATTTTTTTTCCTGTTTGCAGCATAACAGACTGGGAGTAAAGGACATTTCAGTTATTCTAAAATATGATTAGACTTTCCTGGACCATTGGCAGCTGGTAGTCTGCTTTTAATAAATAACAGTTTGACAGCTCTATCTTCTTTCTTCTCTGTTGGCTCTGACATGTACATTTTCCCAGAGTATCAATATTCAGAAGTCAATCCCAAATCCTATTGCTCCGTATCTTGGTTTGGCTTTGTCTATGATGAATTAAAAACATTCAAATGAAAATATATTCCTAGCAAGATCATCTCCAACACTCTGAAGTGGTGGTGATGAATCACAGAGTATGGAATGGTTTGGGTTGGAAGGAACCTTAAAGCTCATCTCATTTTACCTCCTGCCATGGGCAAGGACACCTTCCACTATCCCAGGGTGCTCCAAGCCCTGGCCAACCTGGCCATGGACACTTCCAGGGATGGGGCAGCCACAGCTTCTGTGGGCAACAGAGAGGTTTTAGACTGATTCACAGTTCTGTGCACTTGGCAGCTGCTCATCATAACTCTTGTACATGTTTGTACCTGTCTAAACTTTTAATTTAGACACATAATCCAGTGCCAAGGAATATACATGGCCCCATCCCCACTGTGCAGATAAGGAAATGTGCAAAGCACAGAATATTGTTAATCTGACATCTTTGGCTTTAGCTACAAACTATTTGACTCCTGTGTGCAAAGCTGAGTTTAAGTTATTACCTCTGCTCTGAGATTAGAAATCCTTTCATCTGCGTCCTTCAAGAAATGTAGCTATAAACTGATCATTTTCATTTAACTTGCCTGAGCATTGGATGCAGATCTGGAACAAAGCCTAGAAAGAAGTTTTAGACCCACCGACCCTGTTTGTTTTCTAGTCGTGTCCCTCAACAATCTGTTGTTCCATTTTCACAATTCCTCGTGGAACAGAGGAAAATAATGAACTTCATTGTCATGGCTTGTCATCCCTATAGAGTGCTGGATTTTATCCTGAAGTGTGAGAATAGCAGGAGCATCCTACACGTGCCTTGTCCTTTATTGAGCTCCTACCCAGCAGGAACATCGCGCTAAACCCATCCCCACCTCCTGCCCTGGACTCGCAGCCGGCCGGGGCAGCTGGAGCTGATTTAGAGCTGCAATAGACTGCAGGAGAGGGAGGTGGCTGGGCTTCTCTGAGCCAGGCCCTGGCCATGGGAGGCAGAATTCCGTCATGCTTCCCATTCCCTGTAACAAATCGATTCTCAATGGCTTGTTGGGGCGTGAGCACTGCGGTGCAGGGCGTCCTCGGGACATCTGGAAAGTGTTTTCTGTGAGCTGGGAAGGAGAGGTTTTGGTGCTCAGCTGAGAAGTTGTTTAAATTTAATAAAAGTTTCTGTGGAGAGAGATGGCCTCTAATGAAATCAATCTGTGGATGTTTTCCCTTTCAGGTATCACACGTGAGGAAGCTGTGGAGCTCTTAAAAAAATGTCTAGAGGAGGTGAGTTGCTGAACTTAGGCCCTGATGCTCCTGAGAAAGGAATGTTTGTTTGCATTCATTCGCTGATACTTTCCTGTTCCTTTTGTCGCATTTCTTGCTGCCTTTGCCAGAAGGGTAATAAAGGCACTGGCCACATGTGGAATAGCTACTGAGGAAAAGGATTTATAGGCAGTTGCATTGCCTTTGCACAGTTCACATCCTCCAGAATGTAAACTTGAGCTTTTTGCGTGCTTAGCATAATATTGATGCAGACTTTTTCCTCTTATGTTTCTTCTGAATGTACTGCAGCATGCTTGTCACTTGTGTTACACTTAAGAACTCTTAGAAGCATATACTAATTCTTTTCCAGCTTGTGAAGTGATATCTGAGGTAAAGCCTTGACCTTAAAGTTCATGACCAGTTTTAGTGTCAACATTAGACTCCAGACATTTCAGACACCAAGGCTTTTATTGTAGGAAAATAGTCTTTATCCTTGTCTTTAAGAGATTGATTTGAAAGTAACATCAAGAAGAAGTGCTCTGAAGAGGTCCTGTCTGAAGTAGCTTTGTGATATATACACTTTGTGTCCAAAGTTTTAGCCCACTCTAGTTTTCCTGCTTAAATGTCTTCCTTGTTAACAGGCCTGGCTATTTTGCATCTCTACCCGAGGTTTGTCTGATGTGAACCATCTTACAACAAAATCCTACTAATTCACTCCTGAGCAGTGAAAAAACCCACTCTAGTTCCTAATATTTTGGGTCACTAGAACCAGGATGGAAATTGAAAGTATACTCTCCTCTTTTATTTAAGCTTTGAGTGAATCTCATTTCTTCTGTCTTTTTGTCTTTGCTGAACAGCTTCAGAAACGCTTCATCCTCAACCTGACCTCCTTCAACGCCCGGTTCATTGACAAGGAGGGCATCCACGAAGTGGACAATATACCCCTTGCCAAAGTGGAGTCCTAACCCCCAAGATCTTTCTTCAGTAGTCTTCTTGTTTTGTTCTCTCTTGGTTTTTTTTTTCTATTCATTTGAAGCACACGAGTAATGTACTGCAGTGGGAGCTCGAATAAAGCCTGACATTTATATAGCCAGTTTTATCTTTTTATTCCACTGATCCTTCCTGAGAGGATTTGAGTAAATTGTTCCACAGTGAAGGTGAAACTTGATTTACAGTTCATGGGGGCACATTCAGGTTATTTATCTTTCCTCTTCTGAGATTTTACTGCTCTCCAAATTTCTTATTTGTGGGAAAACTGTATTTTCTAGATGACATTGTGCTGTCATCCCTCTCATCACTAAAGCTCATCAAACCCCAGGCAAGTGGTCCATGCCAAACATGCAGCATCTACTTTATTTTTTCGAAGATGTTACCACTTTTTGCTGTATAAAATATTAATCAGGTTTTCAAAGACCTAATTTGCTTTTGATAGAGTTTTTTTTTTCACTTGAATTAGATTGATACAAAGGTTTCCAAGTAGAACAGATTACAGATTTTTAAATGCACTTTTAACTCACCTGGCAATGGTTCTGTTACTGGGAAAGAGCATTCTGCTGGCACAGTGGGTTCATAACTACATTAAATAGAATTTAAGTAGCATTTTAAATAGAAACTAATATGTCAATTGTGTGATGTTTCTTAATTGATGTGTCTGTACATTTGGAAGTACATGAAAGCAGTTCAGTGAGAAATTAAACTACAGCACTCCTCATAAATCTTTGAATTACTCTCAGCTAGCTAGAGCTTTGTTTCCTTGAGAATAATCCCTGATGATCCATCTAGGCTCAAGATGCTGCTCCCCTATAAAACCCCCATTCATGGAACAGCCTCAGATAATTATCATGTGGCTGATACTTGTGGTCTGCCTAGAAGTGACTTTTCTGAGAACAGTTTTTGGTGTGACTCCTTTCCTACTTGAATTGGCATTAAAATTGCTCTGGGTGCTTATTTTTATGTTTGAATAAGCTCAGAAAAAGAATCTTGGAAATAGCGTAGATGTGTACAGGATAGTGTGCAGACTGATAGTTGTGTGTTGTGGCACAACACCCAAGTTCTCAGCTGGAGAAGGTGAGTGACAGACTTAACTGTTAATTTGTCTGAGCTTTTTGGTCTTAACCTCAGTGTTCTGTTTGAGAAGGTTCATTTCTTCCCAAAAAAAAGTTGTCAGTCTTAAAGTATTCCTGTCTGCTGGAGTGGATGGGGACTGGATGAGACTGAGACTTAGTGACACAGAAGAAATTTGCAGCTCCAGTGCCTTAACTCACCCTGCCTCTTACTTAAATCTAATTCTTCCCTGGAGTCCCATCAGGCTTTGTAGTTAAATTCTTCCCAGAATGAGTTTAATTACAGCTGGTTTTGCTGTAATGGCTGCAATGGCTTTTCTTTAAGGCCAATGGCACGGAACTCTGAAACATTTTGCTAAAACTCGCTTTATCTCTTGAAAACCTTTTAAACTTTCACACTCAGCAATCCCCAGCCTGATGATTTCCTCTTGGCAGGTCACATTTAACACGAGCAGAGTCGGAGCGCTGTCGTTCCGCCACTGAAATCTCACCCCTTCGTGTTGCATTAATGTACTTGTTTAGCTTAATGCAGCATCTCTAATTTATTTTACCACTGATGTTGAATGTTTTTGCAGGTTTCTTGTCTCATTTCAAACTCATCACTGCAGAGGGGCTGAGCTGATGTGATATTTTTGTCACTGCATATCAAAGCAGCGATGCCTCTTCATTGGAGGGATTCGTTGTTCAGACACCAAACTGTGGTGTGGAGCTCTTGGATGATGTGAGCCTGGCAGAGAATCTGCCTGGAGTTTTTATTGGCACCTATTTGCATGCAGGTGATTAATAAACATAAAACAATTATTCTCTGGTTGGATCCAGGTTGGAGTGGAACATATGTTTTGCCCAAGGGCAGGGCCCAGGATCTGAATCCCCCACGGAAAGGAAGATCCAAGGGGTTGCATCTGAAGCCAATGGAGCAGCAACCTCAAGGAATGAATAAATACAGCCCTTGATTCCAAACCAGGAACAAAAGAACTGGCCCATGATGAGATTGGACTGTAGCCTCTAACAAAGGAGATTTTTTTGAGGACTTTCCAAGAATTCATACTTTTTAAGGAAAAGTGTGATACTTTTGCCACATAACTTACTTTTTAAAATGTGCTGATACTCAAACTCAGAAACCGGTTTTGATTTTTGACAGTATTACATGGAATCTGTTTGAAAAACCAATAGTTAAGTTAATGAAAGAGTAGAAAACTTCTTACCTGCTTCATGTTTAGCCCTAAAGCTTCTGAAAACCGTATTTTTCCTGGAATCTAGGAATCCCTTTTTGAAAGAATTCACCTCTCCATTTGTATTTGTCATGACGGGCCTCTTTCATAAGAAATCTCTGAAATAATTGAGCACTGCAAGAAAATACTGCTTTGTACTAATTTTTGTGGTTCATATTATGAGAAATTAATGTAGTAGTCAAGGTACCTTGTTCCTGGGGCACTGTGGCCACGGTGAGCTGCTCTGCCTTGCCTTGCCTGGTAATTCTGACCATATGTTTTACTCTCAAAAGCCTCAGGGCCCAAAGAGTTAACAAGGCCCTTTTTCTCGTGTTAGGTTTCCTGTTTAAGGATGGTCTTTTCCTGGGGAGCAGATCATCACCAGCTCATCTCTCCAGAGCTTGGAGCTAGCTCCAAGATCAGTTTACAGTTTCTCTGTGCCTTAGGCCACATTGGGTCGGGAGTGCTTTGCTGGAAGAGAAATGTGAGCATAGGTGCAGCGCTCACAGGGCTTTTTCTTGGTGTAAATTACACCTTTCCATGGAAGAAAATCTGTGTTTTGGGATAGACCTCCCTGTGACCAGAAGCATTGGCCCAGAGGATCTGTCAGAGCTCAGCTGCCTGGTGGAATTGGTCTCACAGAAATTTATAACAATGCCAAGATAGTTCTGCTGCCTTAAAATGACTCCACAACTCAAAAGTCCTCCCTGAGTGAAGTGACACCCAAGCAGGGACATCAATCAAAAACTGAAATGCCTGGAAGGTGAAAGTGTCTTCCATCCTGCTGTATTCACTTTTGTTGGGAGCTGCTGGTGAGGAGGAGCCCCCCAGGCTGATTCACCTTCCTTTCCCCAGGATTTCTTCAGGAAATCCATGGCCCTGTTCTGTTAAACCAAGAGATGCTCCAGCCCTGGACAGGTGAACAGCCTCAGACAGGGACTGGGTTTCGGTGCAAACCTGAGTGTCCTCAGCAGAAATTCATGAGACTGCCCAATAATAATGATAATATTAATAATAACAACAAGAAATAGAAATAAATGTGTGATCAATCCTACAGCATATTCTCAGCAGTCCCTGAGTTCAGTTTCTGTTCGTGGTGATCAGTCACTGGCAGAAGCTTTGTCACCAAATGGAGCTGTCACTTCCCAGAGTCAAGATGTGGGAGCAGAGGGGAGAGATCAGGCTGAGCTCACCCAAGGATGTGTTTTCCTTTGCTCTTGTCTCTGGTTTTGACAGTAGACTCCTCCAAGAGGCATTAGTCCATGCCAGGGCTGACATTAGGGATTATGCTCATAGGATTTGGTTGAGTCCATTTTCCCATCTGAAGCAGGGACAGAATATTCCTTTTGTCTTAAATAACTTGGCATTTAAGGAATAAAAAACTTCTGTTGGTTACCTGTGAAGCACTATATTTATATATTTAAGGAAAAATTAATTTATCCTACTTGTAAAAAGTTTATCCTTCAAGCCATTTTTAATTCTTTCAGGGTTTAACCTTACCTAGAGTTTCCATGTGTTGTTATCAGCCATCAACAGTAATTTAGTGCAGGAAATTTTCACTGATCAAGCTAAACAGACATCAGTTGTTTTAACAGATTAAAAAAAAAAAAAAGAAAATGTATATGGCAGAATTAAAATATATAACTTGTCTATTTTCCATGCCCTTGACTATGTTGGTTTAGATCTGACTGGCTGAGGACTATGTTAAAAAATAAGTTAGTTGTCTTGTAAATGTAAAGTGACAGTTTAAGTGTTTTGTTTCTGTGCTAATGTGCAATTAGGTCGTTATCCAATAAGCTGATTCATGTAGTTTAACTCGAGACAGCTGTGGAAGGCAGAGAAAACCCTTTGCTGTTGGGGCATGGGGAGAGGGTGTCTAAAAGGATCTGTTTCAGAACTGCCAGGATGGTACTTTCCCCTGTGTAATACAGTAAAGCTAGCGAGATTTATGAAAAACTAAATTGTGCTGATCAAGTCTATGGAGGGAAAATCAAAATATGAGTCTATCTGAATGCCAGCAAGTGTGGAATAATTTCTGATCTATAAATCAACACTAAGACAGCCCTACAAGGTGGGGCCAACCTAATCACTCAATCCTCTGAAGTGATTTCTTGGTTGGGTGTGTTTTGATTTGGTTAAATTACCTTTTGCTTAGTAGAGGTTTCCTTGATGTTGTCGAATATTTCTCGTGTTTATGCACAAACACGAAAATTGTGGGTCTCCTCGAGTTAATTTACATCTGAAAAAGGAAACTCTGCCTTTTTTTGTGTCAGTATTTTGGAGATTATTGACAATATCCTGCTTCTGTACCACCAAAACACCCGTGGGCCTCAGTGATGCTTGATCTCCTCTTGCCAAATGTTGCACTGGGAATGTGGCTGATGCCATTCCCTGCTCCCAGAGTTTTTGGTTTGTAGGGAACTCCTGTGTGTCTCCCCAGCTCTGGATTCAGCAGAGGGCAGTGATCTTGCACGCTGCTGCCTTCTCCCAAACTGGTTTGTCCTCTTCCTGCCTTGCAGATCAGCTGGTGGTCACAGAATTCAGTGAGAGGACCAGAGCCTTGTCCATCAGTGGCAGGTGGGACATACAGGGTTGTTTATACCTTTGGAAGACGCTTATTTTATTTTTCAACGCTTTTATTTTTCACAAATGTTGGGCAGTTGTGCCATGAAACAGGTAATTATCCGTATTTTCACAAAGGAAAGTAGCCAGTGACTCACCAAAAACCCAAAAAAAGAGCAGCTGGAATCCATCCTGTCCTAGTTCATCCCAGCACTGACAAGCAGGGATGTGAAGTTAAGGTAAATGTTCAGGGTTTTTAGGATGTTTCAATTCTCCCTTGCTGCTCTGGACATTCATGCTGCGTGCTCGCAGTGAGGATGCTCACAGGATTTTATCAGCAGCTGTGCCAGGGAGGGAAAGCTCCTGCACCACATGGTGCTGTTTTCAAAGGACTTTCTGTGATCCCACAGCAAAATTTGCTGAAGAAAAAAATTGGGAAAAGTCTGCAATGGCTGGTTTGGAATGTGGGATATCACAAGCCATTCATCTGCTCCCTCCCAACAAGCCTGCAGTGTGCCGAGGCTGTGGCTCAAGGGTGGCATTATGGGCCTGGCTGGAGCAGAAAATGCACTTGTCTGTGGAATTAAAATGTCCCCAGTTGGATTATGTGGAAATCAGAAACTTTCAAGTACATAGCCAGACTCTGACATGGGAATTAGGAAAACATTTCCAAAGCTGTCAGTTCATTTGGTGGTTTTCCTTTTTTTGGACAGCAGTTCCTTGTATCTTTGAAACTTTTGTTACTGGGCAAGGCTGAGTTTGGGATATGAAAGGATTTCCAGGGTTTACTTATCCCTTATTTTCTCTGATTTAAAATTATACAGTTCAAACCTGGTTTTTTTTTTTTGTTTTGTTTTTGTTTTTTTTTTTGTAATCATCCTTAAACTCACATAGTTCTTAGTGAGCACCTTCAAGAAGAAAATAATTTAAACAGGGTTTTAATTTAATTTGTCTTGCAGTGTTCACTCAACGCACATAAGAAACCTGCCCAAAGCATCACTCTGGGGGCTTTGCTTGGGCACATCTGATATTCCAAGGTTTTTGTGTTGGTTTTTGCCTCAGGATTGATGGCCTGTGCTGTGATGAACCAGGGGAAGGCTGCCTGTGTGAGCTCCATGTTCATATAAACCAGGAAAGGATTTGAGGTTGACCCCTCCTGATGTGTTTAGGAGCTGTGAAGCCACACAGTTACAGTTTTGGTTTTGGTTTCCATGTTGGCTCCAAGATTTACAGGGTAGTAAAGCAAAAGGTTCTTTATGTTAAAAAGCTGTGAAAAAGCTTATTAACACATGGAATTAATAGAAAACATTTTTGCCCCAAGCTGAGCTGAACAGAGCTGTTTTTCCTCACAGGATTTGCTGAATTACTCCTTGGCTCAGCAAGTTCAAAGGTATTGACAAATTTTTTTAGGAATACTTTAAAACAAGAATGTTCCTTAAATTTTTTAGCACTTCATCTAAATTTTCTGCTTTACCAGGTAGAGACCTTTGTATTCTCTAAATTATCCATATACCAAATGTTCTGAAAGATGATCCATAGGGTATTCCCATCTCTTGGTCCTTCCTCGCTTCCCTGAGGAGAGCTGAATGCTTCAGTTTGTCTGAAACCTTCCCTTTTTCCCAGTGCCCTGACAAGGCAGGGATGGGCTGTGGATGCCCTGTGCCTGTTTTGGCTCTGGAGAACTTTGGAGCAGTTTTTTTGGAGAAGTTTTGTGCCAAACCCCATCTTCCTCACAAAGAGAACCTGAACGGGGCCGAGTCAGGGCTGTCTGTGCTACAGGACTGGTCTCATCTCTCATGGTGATTACTGTGTGCTCCTGGAGGATCCCTGTGATGACCAAATTAGCAGGAAACTCCAAAAGCCATAATCTGTAATATATAATATATAATGTGCTGCTGCCATATGACAGGCCTGGGAGAGGAAATGAAATGAAAATGGGTCAGGAGTGGGAGGCCTGGGCTGAAATAATTCCCTGCGGTGCCAGGGTCCATTTAAGAGGCAAAACAGCAGCACATTACCAAGAGGGTGTAAGAAAGGTTGTTTTCATGGTCCAAACTGAGCAAACTGGCCTTTCCACCAGCCTCCTCCTCCTCAGCAGTGCCTCCATCCTGTGTCCTTCCTCCCTGCTGGAAAGCTTTTGCAGGTAGTGAAGTAGAACAGAGATTCTTGAAGGAGACAGGTTTTTATCATTGGAGATGAAATTATAAACATACAGATTATATCTTTGAAACAGACTGTTGAAATGAATTTTGGGGATCTTTGGAATTATGGTGCTCAAGTTTATTTATCTGTGTTTGAATCCCACCCATTTCCCAAACTCCCCACGTCCCTTCAGCTCTTTATGTCACATCTGTTTTCTGTGAGGGGCAGGTAACTCTTTCCTTTGTAAACTTATCTACTGAAATAGAAATTTGCAGGTAAGATGTTTCAGCACAGGGTCTAATACAATGAGGACTTGATATTTGATGGCACAACAAGGTACTGTGGGAACATAAATGTAACCCTCCCAAAACAGAGACAGATATTTGGATTGGATAAAATGTTTTCATAGGAAATGCCCCTTTTTTTTGGAAAGTATTTACTGCATGCTGAGAAAAAAAATATTTCTGGAAAAGCAACATCCCTGGAAGATCCAATCTGCACAGGAATCTGGTCAGAATTCCATGTGGCTGGCAATGTGGTCTTCAACACGTGGTAGAACTCTCATAACTCCTGAATAAAGGCACTCAGCATTTCAGGCACTGATGTTCTGAATCTCATTCAGTAAAAGAATCCATGGATCCACTTTGATCAGGTCTGTGACAGAGGAAAAGTTTGGCTGGAAGACTTCGAGTGTCCAGTGGGAAAAATGTGATTTACTTATAGGACATGTTTAAGGATAAAGAAATCCAAGATGCCATTGCAGAATTAGCTGAAGCTTTTCTGTTATGTGAAATAATAAATAGAATCACAGAGAACATGTGGAATTTTGGGCCAGAGGAGGATGATGGACCAGGGTTTTTTTGTTGGGTGCAAGTTGTTCAGTTACACCAAGAAAATGCTGCGTCTTGGGGATTTTTTAGTGAATTTAAGGCTCTAAACAGTGGAAAAACTCAAGAAGGATTTGAGGCACTTCTGCACAGCAGAGCCATTGTCAGGTGAGAAGCTGCAGCATCCAGACACATCTTGAGGTGCTGCAGAACTTCTTGGCCTGCAGCAATAAATTGATCTTTCTCTGAACCCATTTCACACCCCAAAAAAAGCTGAGTTGTCTCAATTTAACATTTTCTTTGGCTATAACTTTTGCTACTAAACCAAAGCTATCCTGATGAGAAATCCTTCTGGACCTCAGGGATTTTAGCCTTTTCTGTGCTGAAAATAATCATAACTTGATTATCATCTGAAGGTGTCAGGATACAAACATACAAAGGAACCATCCAGAACTTCACTGCCATAATTTTTCCTGCCTTGGAAAAGTTCTGGGATGCTTCAGCACCACAATCATGGGGACAAAGCTTGGGTGGATGTTCAGTGTCTGGAATTATTATTGCTATTTATGGTATCCTATGGAAATGCTCAGGTGGCCACAGTGGGAATTCTTTTCCATATAAAGGAGCTGAGATGGGAAGACCAAAGTGGTAACTCGTGGCTCAGCATTGCCACGTTCTGGGTGATGGCTGGGTCAGACTCTCAGTGCCAGCTCTGTTTGGGTAATGAAGGCTCCACATCCTGCACCTGGACAGGGAGAGAGCAAGGTCTACACCAATAATCTCAGGAGCATCGTGTCACCCTCACAAATAACATTTATTTCCCTGCCTGACTTGAAAACATTTCCAGTGTTGGTGTTTTGATTCAGTTGCACCACCAGGAAAGGCTGTGTGGCTCCTGGATTCTGCAGGTAAAGCTGGGAATTTAATGGACTCTCCTATAGGAAGGAATGCATTAACTACAGGTCAGCAAACCCTGGTTATTGGGTTGTTTCACACCAAGAGCTGTTATTACCCTGTTGCTTTTAAGGTGCCTGTTTAAAGGTAATTATTTAGTCTGTCCAAAGCTGTGTGGAATTCCAACACAGCCTCTGCTCCCTGGTGTTAATGATGCAGCACAGTCACAGCTCCATGTTCCCCTTGGTTTGCCCTTGGGACAGCTGACTCTTAGGGATTGAAGAGTTTCTCTCTTTTTTACTTGTCAAGGTTTGGCATGTGGTTTCCCTGGATTTGTCATTCATTCAAAATTAATTCAAAAAAGATTTTTTTTTTTGCTTCGTTCCCCTTTAGAATTGAAATTCCAGCGTGTTCTGTAACAAGCATAGAAACCCTGAGCCTGGATCTATTTTTACTCTTTGACACAATCCTATGTATTTTCCCACGATGAGATTTGTAATCAGTGTGGGAATTTATACTGGCCTTGAGCCTGGAATAGTGTAAAATGTTTTTTTCCTCTTAGGATGGAAAGGGAGAGGACATGTCAAGGGATGGCCTTGTTTGACAGTGAGCTGGGAGGGGACTTCAGTGCAGACAAGAATTGGCCTTGCACGACCCCTGACTCTTCTGAAGTGTCTCTGTGGGCCTGCAGGAATGAGGGTGTCCAAAATTTTGGAAAGTCTTGACGCTTTTAGAAAGTTGCTCCTATGTGACACGTCCATTACTCATCTTGAGCACCTGCGGTGGAATCAACAAGTGAATCCCAATCATGCAACTTCCTCCCACTCACAGGTCATTGGAGGTGTCCTGGCCTTTCAGGCACCAGACTGTTCTTCATAAAACATTCCAAAGACTTGCAGGTACCCAAAAAGGAAAATGAGGAGGGAGGTATTTTCCACCCCATGGATGTGGTGTGTAATTACTGGAGGCAGATCCTGATTCTCTGTCTGCGTTGCTCATCCATGCTTGTGTCTAAGAATTCCTTGATATTCAAAGTGCCCCAGCCAAGCCAGGTTTGCATAATGTGATTAAATTAGGAAATGATATTTCATGCCTGGATATTACAGTGTGCACACACACACTTTCATCCTGTGTCGGAGCGTCGCTTGCTCTGCTCTGATACCGTGCACCAGAGGATGTCTGCAAATGGAATTATTTCAGGATAGTTATCCTAAATAACCCCATGTAGGGAAACCTGTATTGTAGCACAAAAGCACCTTACTCTCCTTTATCATAATCCATTTAAATGTGGATTATGCTGATGCAGAACAGGGCACTCCTACTTTGGAATAATTTTAAATAGGAATAGTTTTTGTGCTTTTGGCTCACGCCCTGCATTATCCAAACTGGCTTTGAAGTGTAAACAAGCCTCTGATGTGTCTGTACTATTTCCATTCTGCTCCCTGACTCCTCCTTGTTTCTTGGCTCTTCCTTTGGGAAGGTCCAGAGCAAAACCAGACCTGCAGAGCCCGTCATTTGGGTCTTTGCTTTCACAAACCTCATACCAAGGGACATTTCCAATCCAATTCCCAATTTAAATGCCTCTCTAAGCTTTGAAGGGAATATTTAAATGCAAGTTTCTGACGCTGAGCCATCCCCACAGATTATATGAGGACATTAAATGTTTCCTTTCACACTTTCCTGAAATGGAGGTTTGTGTTTCAAACCTCCTGTGGTCTCTTTGGAGACTGTTTGGGGTTTTCCCTCTATTACCATCAGCCTGTTCTGCACCTCCAGAGAAACCTGTGGAGTGCAGCTCTGAGAAAGGTCCAATACAGGGAGTGCTGCCATAGCTCAGTCCCTGCAGCTGCTCCTCTGTGAGGATATGTAGGGAAGGCAGCAAGGAGGCTCCGTTGTGTCAAAAGCCATTTTTACACCTGTTGTCATGAAAAGTCACAGCTTCTTTCCTGAGGCACATAAGATTTACTTAAACCTGCTTCCTGACCATGTCATGGGTGTCCTGTCTCTTGGTCTGGTGTCATCTTTCCCTGTTTGTGTCCTTTTATCCCATGGTTTTCCATACCTCTGTCACATCCTGCTCATGTGCTTCCTGCTGCAGCTCCAGCCCTTGGTCCTGCCTCCCTTGGGAGTTGCTCCCACCTGAGTTCCCCATGAATTTACCTGCTGGATTTTACCAGATCTGCAAGTGTCATTCAGGACAGAGCAACACAGGGCTAGCACACATAATCTGGTTTTTGCTTTGTTAATCCTTTTTCTGAGCATTCCCATTGTGTTTATTTCTAAGCTCTGGGAGCTGGTGCGGAGTCCTGCTCGTGGTGACGCCACAAACACAACTAACTTGGAGCTTCATTGCCTGGAGATCAGTGGGGCTGTTTTATCTTCTGTTTTATCACTGATACCATGAGGTCCTTCTGCAGCTCCTCACAGACAGGTTTAGATTTGACTACCCTGAGTAGTTCTGAAACATCAGCAAACTCATTCATCTCCACTGGCGCCAGCTGGCTCAGCACGAGGGCTGGGGACACCGGGCAGGAACCCCAGCTCCTGTCACCCCCGAGCTCTCTTTGTGGCAGCACTCAACCCCCAGCCATGAAACTGCAGAATTCTTTCTTCAATCTATGCAATTTTATATAATTTCCATATAATAAACTATATAATCCCTTTTAAGATACAACCACGGAGGCGAAGGATCCTTCTCACAAAGACGATGGAGGTGCTTTCTTCAAATAAAAAGAGGTTTATTAAGAGAATGAGAATGACATTGTAGTGTGGGTGTTGTACATCTATTGCAGCATTAAGAGAAACAACAGCAAGTACAAAATCCTGCAGAACTTCTAGAGTCATCATCATCACAGCCTAGCTTGTCCATGCTACAGTTTGGTGGATCCAAAACTTCATTCCCATTTCTAATGGCAGAAAATCCAAAGATTTTCATCTTTCAAAAGAAAAAAACCCAACCCAAAACAAACAAACAATCAAACAAAAAAAAGGCAAAACAAAAAACCCAACTCAATTTGATATAAATAACTTGCACTGGACATTTTAAAACTTTCAGATTTTAATTACACATAAATAAATATATACAGATTTAGAAGAGTTCCGTTTGGCCTGGTTCAAGTTCTGCTCCTTGTGCTTTATTTATTATTATTACTAATTTTAGAAACTTGTGTGCTGTTATCTGTGGGTTGTGGAGTTTATTTAGTCCTGGGTTTAACTTCACCTGCCTTATCCCCAGCAGGGAGGGAAGCAGTCAGGGGGACTCCCCTCGATCCTGCCCTGGGACCCATTGGCTGTGTGATTGTTCCTCCCTCGTGCCGTGGCTTGGGGCTCCTCAGCCCACAGGAAAATCCACAGTGAGTCTCAGTTTGAAGCTGTAAACAAAGCCTGGACCTGCTTTAAATCCACAGCAGTTCTGCCAGCAGTTTTCATTGGCCTGGTGTCAGGGCTGGGCTGTGGGTGGGGAAATGGGAAGGTTTCCTGGGTGTTTGCCTCAAAACCAGTGGATAAATCCAGGTAGAGCCAGGGCTCCATCCCCCTGCCCTCGGCTGCTCCTGCTCTGGGTCTTGCACTGATGAGGCTTTTGCTCTTTCAGTTTTTCAGCTGGAACAAATTCCTGGAGCACATCAGGATTTCACTATGGGTTTTTTTAAAAAGCAAAATAAAATCAAATTGCACATGACTTGGCTTCCTGCATCCACGTTACAAAAAAAAAAAAAAAAAGGCAAAACCCCAAAGCCATCAGCCTGGCTTCTCTCAATCTCACTACGTTCATTAGCACTGTTTTCTTCTTAAATTCTTTAAGTCTTCTTTTTTTCCTGTCTTTTCTCTGTTTGCTTTACGAGTTTCCCCACACGTTCAGACTCAGCAGTTCAGAAAACAGTGCTCTGGCTCATCTTTCCCTGGAGCCACCGCTGGTGCCCGGGGGAAGCTCCCACCGGGGGAGGCAGCGCTGTTATTTCCGATGCTTCACCTCTTTGTCTGACGCTTTGGAGTCCCCGGTCGTGTGCCCGTTCCCCGTGCTGTTCATGAATATTTTATCCAGCCCCTTGAGGGACTCCACCAGGTAGTTCTGGAAGGCGGTGAGGGCAGCACAGATGGCCGGGCCCCCGAAGCCGTGGGTTATCAGGCTGAAATGAGTCAAACAGCTCTGCACTCCGGGCTCCAGGATGAGCGAGGGGCGGCTGTTCCCCAGCGGAGAGCGATCCTGGGCTATCAGGTCTGCAAACTCCTTGCAAATTTGCCTGAAAGAGAGAGGTTTGGTCACTGTAATGCACGTGGAGAGCTGCAGGACACAGTCATGGAATCATAGAACAGTTTGGGTTGGAAGGGACCTAAAAGATCATCCAGTTCCAGCCCCTCTGGTGTGGACACCAGGCTACTCAGAACTTCATCCAACTAGCATTAAATGCTTTCAGGTGTGAAGCATCCATAACTTCTCTAGGTGTATTTCTGGGCTGTTTTCCTGCTCCCTGCCCCAACAGCCACCTCCCCACTGGGAGTTTTTGGCTCCAGCCTGGGGAAAGCCCCTGAGTGCAGAACTGGAGCCACTGCAGCTGCTCCAGCTTTGAAAGGGCACATGAGGCAGTACCAAAATGCTCTCCAGGGCTGGGTTACCCTCTCCCATGCAGGAACAAACCCTTCAATCCATGCAGGCCATCCCTGCTGCTGGGCACCTTCCTGCAGTGTGAGCCCATCTCTTCCCCACTGAAGAGCAAAGTTTGGGGGCTGATGCTGCCCTCCCAGGCTGCAGATACCCAATGCACCAGTGGCTCGTTGCCCTCTGCACTCACTTGGTAGCCAGCAGCATGTTTTTCCTGGTGTGGAGCTCCGTGGGGTCGGAGTGCTGCCGGCACAGGTACTCTGCCGCCGCCTTGGCCGGGAACTCGGTTTCGCAGACGTAGCCAAAATCCCGAGCCAGGTGAATGGCTTCACCTGTGAGCAGGACAGAGGGACATCAGCACTGTGCCATCACCAGTGGGACAGGGAACTGGGAATTCCTGTAGAGCTTCAGCCATCCCACTGTTGGGACTCAGTCCTGGTGGGACTGGCGCCCTTCCCTGTCTCAGTGGCCACCCAAGAGCTCTCCCCAACTTCTCTTGCTGCAGAAACACCACTGAGTTTCTTATTCTCATCTGTAAGGCAATTAGTCTGTGTGGGCCAAATAAGCCAGTGCCAGCTCTAAACAGCAGCTGGGTCCTTCCTTTACTACATTTTACAGGAGCACCAAGACAGTGATGGCCTTGGAGCAGGGGGAGGTGTGAGTCTGGGCACCTGCTGCAAAAGGAAGAATAGCAGAGGCATTTCTTACTTGGGAACATCCCCTGCTGCATCTTTCCCTGCTTCTTCCCAAATTTCCTCCTTGGCTTCCCCAAATTGAGAAGAGATTGAAAGGAAAACTGGAGGGTCACAGAGCAACCTCAGCCCCGTGACT